>JAECUM010007002.1:0-127829 GCA_016617855.1 Megalonaias nervosa
TCATCTGACGTCATCGCCTCCATATTGGAATTTCATCGAGATTCGAACCTGGATTCAATTAGAACTGTTTAGTGATAGGACTTATATTTTTCAATTTTAGGATTAATTTTTGGATTATATTCACAAATCGTAAGTCCTATTTCCTATTTTTACATTGTTTTCTAGGGAAATTATTTTGTTAAAATTTACAAAGCTTGTTAACTTCACTCTTTTCTTTTGTTACATTCATACAAGCCTACACGTAACAAGAAAATTGGGTGCTCGTCCTCGGGATATTTGAATTTTGGTTAAAATATTTCAGAAAATTGCTTTTTGAAATTTAAATTCCCCTAGTTTTTAAATCCCAAGTACTATTTTACATTTTGTTTGAAATCTTTAATGAAAACAACAGGCTTTCATTCACAATGTCATTAAAAGTGGAGACTTTTCTTTCTAATCCTACTCAGGAGCAGTTGGATAGTTTGAAAAAAGATGAGTTGCTTGAACTTGCCTAAAACTACGATCTTTCTGAGGCAAAAGCTTCCTTGACAAAACAAGAAATTAGAAACATTTTGATTCAATATTTGGTAGAGAAGAATGTTTTCGATAAAAGTGTTTTGGCTTCGGTCAGTAAGTCTGTATCAGACTCTGACATAAAAGTAATGGAATTAAAAATGAAATACAAGATGGAATTGGAGTTAAGGAAGCACGAGCTTCAGAAATAGGAAAGAGAGAAAGAGAAACAATTGCAGTTGCAATTAGAAGAGAAGCAATTGCAATTGCAGTTTGAAAAAGAGGAGAGAGAGAGACAGGAAAGAGAGAATGATAAACAAATGAAATTACAATTTGAGAAAGAGGAGAGAGAGACAGGAGAAGGAGAAAGATAAACAAATGCAAATGGAGTTACAGAAAGAACAAATACAATTACAAAAAGAACAAATGCACGTACAGATGCAAAAAGAGAAGGATGAAAAGGAATTTCAAATTAAAATGAAAGAAATTGAGCTGGCAAGTGAAAAGCATGATCCCACTTCACATACAAATTAAAGTTTTGACATTACAAGAAATATCAGGTTAGTGCCCCCTTTTAGAGCAAAAGAAGTAGACAAATATTTTCCTCATTTTGAAAAATTTGCAGAAAATTTGAAATGGCCAAGGGAGTATTGGACTCAATTACTACAATGTGTACTAATTGGTAAAGCTAGTGATATTTACCATTCAATGTCAGTACAGCAAAGTTCTGACTATGATTTGGTTAAGGAGTGCATCTTAAGGGGTTATGTGTTAGTCCCTGAGGCTTATCAGCAAAAATTCAGAAACTATAAAAAAGAAGATGGACAAACTTATGTTGAATTTGCATGAGAAAAAGAGCAGTTATTTAAGAGATGGTGTTTAGCCAAGAAAGTTAAACATGATTATGAAAGTCTCAAACAGCTTGTATTACTTGAAGAGTTCAAGAACTGTGTCCCTAGTGACATTAAGAATCATCTTGAAGAGCATAAGATCTAAACCTTGGAAAATGCTGCTCTTGCTGCTGATGAGTATTCCTTAACTCATAAAGTTCCCGTTGTAAGCAAGTCTTTCACTCAGCAGTCTACTGGTAGAAAGGTATTTCAGCCTAATACGACTCCTCCTAAAACTCAATCTGGCACAACTTCTAAAAATCAAGCTTCTGATAAACTTGATTCAAAATCCTTGTCTCTTCCTATGTGTACCTATTGCAAGAAAAAAGGACACGTCATTTCTGATTGCTTCAAATTGAAATATAGGCATCAGAATCAAGATAGACCTATCCCAAATGCTCTTATTTCTAAGAGGTCAAGGTCACAGTCATGTATTGAAAGCAATACATTTGTTGGGTCTAATAAACCCCAATCTGATTTTATTATGAAGAATTATGAACCATTCATGTCGAAGGGTTCTATATCACTCTTGGGTGATTTGGCCAATCCTATCCCTATTAAAATTTTAAGGGATACAGGAGCTTTTCAGAGTCTTTTATTATCAGGTACTTTGCCTTTTTCGGAGAAGTCCTGTTCTAATGAGAGTGTTCTCATTCAGGGAGTAGAGTGCGGCTTTGTTAATGTTCCTCTCCATTCTGTAAATTTGTCATCAGACTTAGTTTCAGGACCTGTGACAGTCAGTATAGTGTCTACTTTACCCGTTGAGGGCATTCATTTGTTGCTAGGCAATGACCTAGCTTGAGACAAGGTTGTGGTTAATCCACTTGTAACTGACAAGCCTTCTTTGGATCAGAAAGTTGATCCTATTGAAAAAGAATACCCTGATTTATACCCAGCTTGTGCAGTTACCAGAGCTATGACAAAGAAAGCTCTTGAGAATGATTTTGATAAGAAAAATATTCCTTTAGCTGATGCATGTATTGGTCAGGCTTTTGATGAGGTCACTTTCACTCCTAATTTGGATCAATCAAAAGATATTGATCACAGTGATCCTCTTTTAACTACTCATTCTCTTTTATCTAATCAGGGTGACAAACAACAATCACTTGTTTTCGAACAGGAAAAAGATCCTGAGATCTCCTGTTTGTTTCAGAGGGCCATTAGTGAAACTGAAGCCACTGAAGTACCTGTCTGTTATTTTGTTTAAAATGGAATTCTTATGAGAAAATGGAGACCTCCTGAGGTACCTGCTGGTGACGAGTGGTCAGTGAACTATCAGATTGTAGTTCCAAAATCTTACAGACAGGAAATACTTAGTTTGGCCCATGAAACTCCTCTGGCTGGTCATTTAGGGATAAATAAAACTTATCACAAGATCTTGACTCACTTTTATTGGCCAAAAACCAAAAGTGATGTTTGTAAATTTTGTAGATGTTGTCATACTTGTCGAATGGTAGGAAAACCCAATCAGAAGATACCTAAGGCTCATCTGCAACCTATTCCTGCATTTGACGAACCATTTAGCAGAATTACGGTAGACTGTGTTGGTCCCTTACCTAAGACCAAGTCAGGCAACCAATATTTGTTGACCATTATGTGTGCGTCAGCAAGATTCCCAGAGGCAATTCCTTTGAGGAATATTAAAACCAAAACCATAGTAAAAGCTTCGATAAAGTTTTTTACTCAATTTGGCCTTCCTAAATCTGTTCAATCTGGTCAAAGGTCAAATTTTATGTCAAGAATTTTCCAATTTGTTATGCTTGAATTTGGCACTCAGCAATTCAAGTCTGAAGTGAAATTACGGTTTCACAGAACTTTACTTGAGAGAAGTTTTGAATCTTGTAATAGAGTTCATTCTCTCTTGTTCATTCTTCGAAATTTTCTTCACATTAGATTTTATGGCCCTTACAAAGTAAAGAAGAAAATGAATGAGTTAAATTATAATAATAGTACTCTAATCTAAATAAATTAATGGAGTACTAGTTTATTGAAAGAGATAGCCAAGTAAATCATGCAATTAATTTAGTTGTACCTGTCCCACAAATTGAGGATTTAAGTGAAGAAATTCAATCGGACACTGTTGATCTTGGAGCAACAAATCTTCGGAATTTGGAAATTATGAAAAATCTGGACCAGAAACTTTTATATTTGCAACAACGAGAAAAGAATGAACTTAAACAGTTATTATTTGAATATGAGCACTTGTTTCCAGATAATCCTACGAGGACAAACAAAATTTTTCATGACGTTGAAATTGTAGATTCAAAACCTGTGAAACAACACCCATACAAGATGAACCCTCTTAAACAGGAATACTTGAAAAAGGAAATTCAGTATTTGCTGGAGAACAATTTCATTGAGCCCAGTAAAAGTGATTGGAGTTCACCATGTATACTTGTTCCAAAACCAGATAAAACTTTCCGTATGTGCACTGATTATAGGAAGGTGAACAGTATGACAAAAACAGATTCATTTCCATTACCAGGAATCGATGACTGTATTGATAAAATTGGAAATGCCAAGTACATCACTAAATTTGACCTTCTGAAAGGATTTTGGCAAATTACATTAATGGAAAGGGCAAAGGAAATTTTGGCATTTGTGACTCCAGATGGACTCTATCAATACAAAGTAATGCCATTTTTGTGATGAAGGGTTCACCAAGTACTTTTCAATGCTTGATGAATATGATTACCTCTGATCTAGATAATTGTGATGCTTACATTGATGATGTCATCATCTACAACGACACCTGGAAAGAACATCTAGCCACGATTCAGGAATTCTTTGACAGACTCACTCATGCAAATTTGACAATCAATTTATCTAAAAGTGGGTTCTGCCATGCTTGTGTAACTTTTCTAGGACATATTGTGGGACATGGTCAAGTTAAACCTATAGCTGCTAAGGTCAAGGCTATCTCTGAATTCCCTGTGCCTGTCAGTAAAAAGCAACTGATGCGATTTTAGGGCGTGGCCGGATACTATCGAAAGTTTTGTTCCAATTTCTCTAACATTGCTGAACCCCTGACAAACTTGTTAAGTAAGAAAAACAAATTTATTTGGACTGAAAAATGTCAGGAGGCTTTTGATAGGTTAAAACCCATACTCAAAAGTGCGCCAGTTCTTAAAGCTCCAAATTTCAATCAATCTTTTAAGTTATCTGTGGATGCAAGTGATGTTGGGGTTGGAGCAGTATTGATTCAAGAAGATAGAAATGGTGTTGATCACCCAGTGTGCTATTTCTCTAAGAAATTAAATAAGCACCAAAGAAATTACTCAACAATCGAGAAGAAGTGTTTGGTTTTAATCTTGGCATTACTGCATTTTGAAGTTTGCATTAGCTCAGCTCCTTCTCCAGTTGTTGTGTTTAGTGATCACAACCCCCTTACTTTCATCAACAAGATGAAAAATAAAAATCAAAGATTATTAAGGTGGAGTTTGTTTTTGCAAGAACATAATCTTAACATCAGGCACATCAAAGGAAAAGACAATTTGATTGCAGATGCACTTTCCTGTGTATAGAACTATTATTTCATGTACACTTTGTATAATTCATAAGAATTTTCTTATGTAATTTTATTTTACCTCATGTATAATTTACATATGGTAAAAAGAAAGTTTTATTATATAACTCTTTCTTTTTCTTTATGGGGGGAAGTGTTACGATTATGTAATGAAATTACTTGTTATTAGTTTTAAATTCTTTTTTATTTTTAATTTTGTTTCATTACATTTTATTGTAATGATAATATTCATTGGATTTGAGTCTCTTATCGGAAAATTGGCTTGACCCAATTAGATTATAAGATTTCTTCAGCACTATTTTTAGCTCACAGTTTTTGTAAACATTGAGTGAAAACGATTGGCTATTGCCAAGGTCTTTTACAACCTACGTGTTAGCTCTGTTGTAAATGGTTTTATTTTTAAATTCATTTCCAGCATGAGAATATGATTCTTAGATGGGGCTATTCTAGCAATGTGATAATTGTCATTTTCTTTTATTGCACAGTTCAATGTTAAGAGATCACATGACCCATCACGTGGGATTGAAATGACGTTTTAGTTGGATTTAATACTGATATCTCAGTAAAATTTCAGCAGTTGTATTCTTACACCTTGAGGGAACAAGGTGTTTCTATTGTTGTTGCCAAATTGTTTTGAAGTTCATCTGTTTTTTGGAATTTAATAATTTATTCTCTGGAAAACTAGACAAGTGTACTTTTTTATAAAAGGTTCTGGGACAAAGAAATTTAGTGGAAATTTATTCTGGAATTCTATATGGAAACATTATAAACTGTGATTCAATTGAGGATTTGTTGCCATCAGTACAGACATCATCCGACGTCATCGCCTCCATATTGGAATTTCATCGAGATTCAAACCCGGATTCAATTAGAACTGTTTAGTGATAGGACTTATATTTTTTCAATCTTAGGATTCAATTTTGGATTATATTCACAAACCGTAAGTCCTATTTCCTATTTTTACATTGTTTTCTAGGGAAATTATTTTGTTAAAATTTACAAAGCTTGTTAACTTCACTCTTTTCTTTTGTTACATTCATACAAGCCTACACGTAACAAGAAAATTGGGTGCTCGTCCTCGGGATATTTGAATTTTGGTTAAAATATTTCAGAAAATTGCTTTTTGAAATTTAAATTCCCCTAGTTTTTAAATCCCAAGTACTATTTTACATTTTGTTTGAAATCTTTAGTGAAAACAACAGGCTTTCATTCACAACGTCATTAAAAGTGGAGACTTTTCTTTCTAATCCTACTCAGGAGCAGTTGGATAGTTTGAAAAAAGATGAGCTGTTTGAACTTGCCTAAAACTACGATCTTTCTGAGGCAAAAGCTTCCTTGACAAAACAAGAAATTAAAAACATTTTGATTCAATATTTGGTAGAGAAGAATGTTTTTGATAAAAGTGTTTTGGCTTCGGTCAGTAAGTCTGTACATTTACATTGTTACATTTGTATGAGCCTACACGTAACAATATATATATATATATATATATATATATATATATATATATATATATATATATATATATATATATATATATATATATATTTCATTTGATAGCATACTAAAATTCATTCCCCAATTTTCCTTTTGTAATTGCTGGAAAAAGTGTTAATTACTAGGGTTAATAATTCTAGCATATGAATGGGGATAAGATACAACTGCACCAAAGGCTTCCACCAACCAAGAATGGAGTTTTTACTGATATGCTAAAGTTATTGATTATTGGTCCTTTACGTGCTGTTGTTGATAGGACCCATACAAGAGTACAGTATTATATCTGAGGTCACACTATACAAATGTTTGGCAATAGTACAGTGTTATGATATCTGAGGTCACACTATACTGATATGCGGTAACATGAATAGTACCAATACTGTTTTAGTGCTACATTAGGTCCAACATTATACTTATTTACAATTGTTGTTGTGTTCCGCGTTTTTGATGTATGTATCACATGTATATTATTTGCATGGAAAAGTTTAGTGCAGCCATCAATGTCCACAAAATAAAACAAATCAACTCCTGTCCATGCAGTGAGCATGCATGGTAGAAGACTGTCAATACATCTTGCAGGTTGATGTGATCAATGCATGTCCCTGCAAGGCTGCATTGTGTGGTATTTACACATGTCCCTGCAAGGCTGCATTGGGTGGGATGTACACATGTCCCTGTAAGGCTGCAATGTGTGAGATGTACACATGTCCCTGCAAGGCTGCATTGTGTGGGATGTACACATGTCCCTGCATGGATGCATTGGGTGGATGGACACATGTCCCTGCAAGGCTGCATTGGGTATAGGGACATATGTCCCAGCATGATATATTTGGGCAGTTGGACACATGGCCCTGCATGGATGCATTGGATGGATGGATACATGTGCCTGCAAGGCTGCATTGAGTGGATGGACACATGTTCCTGCATGGATGCATTGGGTGGATGGACACATGTCCCAGCAAGGCTGCAGTGGGTGGGTGGACACATGTCCTGCAAGGCTGCATTATTTGGGATGGACACATGTCCCTGCAAGGCTGCATTTTGTGGGATGGACACATGTCCCTGCAAGACTGCATTGGGTGGGATGGACACATGTCCCTGCAAGGCTGCAGTGGATGGGATGGACAAATGTTCTTGCAAGGCTGCATTGTGTGGGATGGACACATGTCCCTGCAAGGCTGCATTGGGTGGGATGGACCACTAGTGGCAGCAATGGATTAGCATTGGTACTAGGACCTTGTTAATTTTACATGCCATGTTAAAATATTCATGCTGAACTTGAAAATAATAAGTTTTAAAGAAATTATATTATACGCTTCATATAATAAAATTAGATACATATTCTTCCTAACATGTTCATTCCATGTGGGCCAAATATCATTATTCCTATACATTACTAGATATTTTGGTGTGGTAAAGTCCTATTTGAAGTTCATTAGTTTGTTTCATTTAGACATGTTGATAACTTATAGGCAAAACTCAAAATCTATTCAGTGAATGTGGCTTTAAAGTCATTGATGTTAACCTGTTGTACTTGAGTTATGGTGCAATTCGAATAAAACCATTGTGTCAATAGGAGCTGAAATTGAAATAAATTTTTATAGGATTTAATAGAGCAAAGAGAAACTAATCAGCGAATCTGACATGTATGCAAGGAAAGCATGCATGCTAACCAACAAGAAAGAGAATCGATTATCTAAGTGACTTGCCAGGTAAATTCCAGATACAAAGACAAAAGTCATGGTTTTGCAATTAACTTGCACAAAACTTTGTATATAAATGAAAAAGTAAAAATGGTATGTAAAACAAAAACCAATAACCATTTTGGGTCATAGTGCATATATGTGTTTATGCTGATACGGGGTTAAGCATGTTTACCCTTTAAAAAATAACAAGATATTAGCATTTAATAATTTTAAATTAACTTGTTGCCACATTCATTATTTCATCATTTCTCCCATAACCTGGCTGGTCATAGGGGTGCCACTGATGACTTTGCAACAGTCTCTCTCCATTTTGCCCTGTTTTCCACTGCTCTTTGGGACTTTGCAAAGTCAGTGTCTGTCCACTCTTTGTTGTTATCTTCCCATCTCTTGTTCCATCTGCCTTGTTTTCTCTTTCCTCTCACAGTGCCCTGTGGGATTGTCTTTGACAGGCCAGATGAACATGAGACATGACCATACCATTTTAGTTTGCGTTTCTTTACAATGGTGAGCAGATCTTCATATGATCCAATCGCACTTTGGATTCCAGTGTGCACCTCCTCATTAGAAACATGGTCTCAGTATGAGATCTTCAGGATCTTTGATTCTCTCATCCATATGACATGGATTCTTCTCTTTAGTTTTTCTGTCAAGGTCTGTGTTTTGCATGCATACAGGAATATGGACATGATGAAGGATTGTATAAGCTTGATCTTGGACCCAAGCATGACATTACTGTCCTTTTATAATGGCTTCAGCCTAGCCAATACAGCTGTTGTCATGCACAATCCTAGAAAGAACCTTGGTTTGGAGCCCTTATCAGAGGCAATAGCACCTAGGTACTTGAAGCTTGTCACTGTGCCCAACTTCTGTCCATTGACTCTTATGGATTAAAGATTGCAGCACTATACTGTGCTTATTATTGAACCTCATCACCACCCAACCTGAATTAACCTTAACAGAATGCATATATCTTGCAGAATATGTTCACTGTTGGACTGTCTTTCCTGGATGCCATGCCAGTGCTATTTTCATGTGTACATTTTTCATTTATAGTAACCACTGACAGTCATACATCAGAATTTCCGAACTGGGAAGGTTTTCTTCCCAAGATGAGGGGTGTCTCCCATCCCTCCTGTCACTCATTGAAATCTCTCAACATACTCGAAATTATTTTTAAAAACCTACAAAACAGACATTTTTCAATTGGTTTTTTTTTGGCAAATTGCTTCCAGACTAGTGTATTTTTATAGTAAAGACTTTCAGTGATCACATGACTGTGGGCATAACATAATTAATTGCTAATTTGACTGACAATAACCTTAAATTAATCAATGGATTATATTTTGAGTGATCAGTAGTAATTTGAAATGGATTAAAGAAGTTAATGGATTATGGTTGATTTATACTTAAGAGCTAACGTGGCATAAAACAGTCAGTTTGGTTTTCATATTTAACATGTGTTGATATCTAAGTATGCATGGTATCCCAATGCTAAAATGCCAAAATCTAGACAATTGAAATATCAGACAAAATTCACTAATGGATGGATGCAGGGATTTAAATGATGGAATCAAGTTGAAAAGACATGAATGTGCATTCAGTCATTTCTGTAAAGTTGATTTTAATAGGAACTTCCCAAACTGAACCCAGATAGCACCAATCTTGAAAAGGCAGGCATTCAGCAACCTGAATCTACCCACAGGCAGGAAACAATTAAACTTTGTTGTGGACTCAGTAGAGTTGTATTAACATTGCCACATTCCAGCAATGGAAGGACATTTTCCATTCTGAGGACAATTCAGGTTGACTCCAGTGGAAACCTGGATCCAGTAACAATATATCATCCTCTAAGTATTAGATCATCAATGATGAGATCAGCCACATATATAATCCAAATATAATGATCTCCTAAGAGATGCTGAAAAGGCTTGTGATACGTATAAAGTGAGTATGAATGGAAACAAGTAACTGATGTGAGATGACGAGCATATTTATGAAAATTTGTTCAATAGTTGTAATTTTTGTTCATTTGTTCATTTGCATGCTAAAAATCAGGTGATGAAAATCATCCCTTTTTTGAAGTCAAAACTCCTGACCAAAGTTTGCAAATTTCTGATCTGTCCTAAGCTGACCACTTCTTTCTGTCACATGGTTGGACAGTGTTTTGACAAAGTCAGATATATTAAGTGTATGGTGGAAGGGTAGTAAAATTAATAGTTTTATATCTAAATTAACAACTTTTCCATACTCTCTAAGTTTTTTACTTAGGACATGTGCATGATATTTGTTCAATGCAAGACCATCTTACTAAACTGATGGCATATATCCAAAGGACATATGGTATATCTCAGTTTCATTTACAGACCACAAGCCATCAGTCAGTAGATTTGTTTTTGTCTTGCCTGCCACACACAGGCTTGACAGGGATCACTTTCCTGATAATGTTGATGTTGTTGTTGTTGTAGATATAAATATTAACGTTTTGCATTTGTTTAGTTTCTCTGCCACATGCGTGGTACATTACAACCATGAAACTTGATGGGTATATTTGTCTTGGATAGCACTCCCTCCTTAAATGTAAAACATGGTGACCTACTTTTTATCCTCCAGTGACTACATTAAGTTTTGCATTTAGTTCTGTTCCTCTGATCTGATATATGCACAGTGATGGTGCTAGTCACTGCAGGAAAAAGTATGTCACTGTGGCCTAATTTTTAGCTCCAGTGATTCTTATTTTTAACCAATATTTTCCATTCTTTTAACAGTTGTGTGTACAGTCATTAAATTTGATTTTTTTATATAGGAATATTAATCTCAGTGACCCGTTACTGTCACAGTGACCTACTTTTCCTGCTGTAGTGACTGTATGTACAATTTTTAGGTATGACTAGTGCCAAGTGAGATGCAGCATTATGTATAACTGTTTTGTTAAATTTACAATCTTTTTAATAGTTTCAAGCTGGACTGTCCTAGCTCAGTGTGAAATATGACACAACCATGCCCAAGTTGCTTCACAAGCTCCTGTATGTGGTTCACTCGTGGTTGAAACCTGGAGAGTTTCATACTCAGCTAAAAAATAGAAATCATATGAAATGGTTACTATTTGAAGGCAATACTTTGGCATGATAGATGCTGTCATGCTAATGATTAAGGTTGGTTTTTATGAAGGCAATACTTTGGCATGATAGATGCTGTCATGCTTATGTTTAAGGTTGATTTTATGAAGGCAATTCCTGGCATGATAGATGCTGTCATGCTAATGATTAAGGTTGATTTTAGGAAGGCAATACTTTGACATGATAGATGCTGTCATGCTGATGTTTAAGGTTGATTTTATGAAGGCAATACCTGGCATGATAGATGCTGTCATGCTAATGATTAAGGTTGATTTTATGAAGGCAATACTTTGACATGATAGATGCTGTCATGCTGATGTTTAAAGTTGATTTTAGGCAATACCTGGCATGATAGATGCTGTCATGCTAATGATTAAGGTTGATTTTATGAAGGCAATACTTTGGCATGATATATGCTGTCGTGTTAATGATTAAAGTTGATTTTATGAAGGCAATACTTTGGCATGATAGATGCTGTGATGCTAATGATTAAGGTTGGTTTTTATGAAAGCAATACTTTGGCACGATATATGCTGTCGTGTTAATGATTAAAGTTGATTTTATGAAGGCAAGACTTTGGCATGATAGATGCTGTCATGCTAATGATTAAGGTTGGTTTTTATGAAAGCAATACTTTGGCATGATAGAAACTGCCATGCTTATGATTAAGGTTGGCTTTTTCTGAAGGCAATACTTTGGCATGATAGAACTGCCATGCTAATGATTAAGCATGGTTTTCATTTCTCTTTGTATACCTTAGTATATAGGCTTGTATCTTCAAGGTATCCAATGAGTGTTAATATGAATAATATCTGCACATGTTAATGAAATTCATACCACTTAGAAATAGTTTTCAGGGCATAGGCTGTATAGTTAATTTGTTTTCTCTTTTAGCAGAGCTTTTTTCTGTATCAGAAGAAATGTAAGGGAAGTAACCCATGATATTGGCTATTCGGAATCTCAACTTTGGAATTACAGGCTTGTTCCCCTTGAAAAATCAATTCAAACCAGACGTGTAAAAAATAAGAATATAAGATGCATCTATTTCACTAAGACAATTGGCCAAAAAGTGAGCTAACAAATAAAATAATATACATTTCAGATTGAAATTAGTAATGTTTAATTTATGAATGAAGAAAAAGTTTTAAAATAGTAATAACAGATGTAACACTCTAAGTGAAAGAAATACTTGGCTTCAAGAATGAGGTTTTTAAATAAATTAATCATTATAAACTTGGGCCATAATAGTAGTATATGGGGGCGATAGGGGGCATATGAGGCCAAAGAAGGAAAATCAGCCTGCGCCTGTATAGGGCCACGATTTATAGGGACAAAAAAATCAGCCTGGGCCTGTATAGGGACAATGGGAATTTTGTATAGGAACAATAGGAATGGAACAGGTGGGATGACGTCACGGTACTGGACACTTGTAACAATGTAGTAAGGGACTGACCTGAATACGCACAGCTACCACTCTAGGGAGGGACAAATACATTGGAGAGACAGAGACATAGATAAATACAACCACAGATTGATGAACATCAATCTATCTTATCCAAATTATAAAATCGACTAAAAAATTTTTAAGCAAGAGAACAATGTTTTTGAGAGTTAAACATAAATTATAAAATTGAATAAATTTTTTTTTAGGCAAGAAAGAATAAATCTTTTCGAGGCATATGAAAGTGGCCCTGAAAAGGGCCTATGGGATCTTCTTCTTCTATTGTCTCCACTTCTTCCACCACATTCTCACTTTTTCAATGATTCCTTTCTTCTTCTTTTCTTCGTCTGGAATCCAGTCAGGATGTCCCATAGCTCTAAACTTTTCCTGTACCTTTATCCAGTTCTTGTTCAGTCTCTCAAACTCTTCTTTTCTCTTTATGTTTCTTTGTCCTTTCTTTCTTTTGTCCAGGTCTCTTTTATTTTCTTTACCTCTTCTTCCATTACGTTTTTCATCTTGTCTTCTGCTTTTTTTAATTGTTGTAATCCCCACAAGACAAAAGACCACTCAGTAAAATTTGCTTGGTCTTCTAAAAAACACCTCACTTGGATTACATTATCAAGTGCTTTCTTCAATGTCCCCACTCTTACATACTTTGGCTTTATGAATCCTCTTATTTTTTCCACCTCCTCTTCTATCATTCCTGCCACCTGATCCCTGGCTACTTTCAGGCTAGTGACTTGACTGGTCACAAAGTCTTGGTTGTCTGGATAGCTCCATTCTTTTTCAAGCCTTCCACCACGTAGACTGCATCCATCATCCAAAAATAACTGTCTTAACTGGTTAAACGATTCCATCTTGTGTTAACTAGTCAACGTGGGTAGCCAGACTGTGCTTACTTACTTTTTTTAATTATACTGGCGTGCGCACAAAATGTGCATGTGCCAGTTGTTAATTCCTGCACCGCAGGATGATAATTTCTTCTGGAGGAAGAAATAAGAGCCTCATCCCCCAGGTGTCAATGCTCTCAAAGAGAGCTGCTAATTTAAGCCGTCAGATAGTGGAACAATAAGTTCCATGCTACCTGAATGGAAGGCTTTCATGAGTGGGATTGGACCCAACACACACTCATGTTAAATCTAGAATGGATATCCAATCAGTGGCTGTCTTGAGTGGGAATCTTCCCAGCACTCACTCAAGGTTAAGCCGGATCGAAATCTACAGCGGAATGGCAGGAGTCACCAAGGCAGTATGTAACGCCAGTCGCGATTGGTCGGCGACTATGACGTCACATCGGGACACCTGGAGCTTTAGACGGGTGGAAATCGTTCCACATCTCCGTCTATGTACGGTGGTCCGAGCGAGGAAAAGGAGTGGTAAGGGCTCGGCAGCTGGCGCGAACGCAGTGGATGTCGTCACAGCCCTGAATCGCCAGTCCGCACTTAATTTTCAAATTCCGTTCAGTTTTACTAATGGACATATATAAGACCAATAATGTGTGAGCCACCTCTGCAATTAACCCAATCCATTAAGTCTTAAAATTTTCCTATTCCCTATCAAGCCAATCATTCTAGTACATAGTGTACATAACACACAAGTCCCTAACATATTTAAATACTAGTATGTCAAAGCGACATAACAAAAGTTTGTTCAATATTAGGTATACAGAGTGAATTTTGAACGGTGATACAAAAGGATCGAATCAGAATCATAGTTTGTTCGAATTGGGATTCCAAGTCAAAATGGAATCCCTAGTTAAAAAGGCAACATGGAGCTCTTAAAAGGGCTATTTTGGTAGGAACGTCCCACGGCGGTCTTCTGCCTGCTTACATGCGGTCGCAGTCCGTTTATCTTGTCTAGTAGTATCGGGAAAGTGATACCCGTGTAGCGTAGACAGGTAGCTGGCTGCCTCCACTAGTTTGAAGATTGGGTAGGTTCCGTAGGCGTCTTCATAGTATGATGAGAGGATTCAGACTCCAAACGCATATTGAGTTGATCTAGGTTTGGGGGTATCAAGGTATCTCCACGTTAAGTATTTTGTGGCGCTGATGAAATTTCCCGCCTTTTTGACGTCACATAGTGCTGGCCCTAGTCCCATTTCGAGATATTCCTGTTGAGTGGGGTCAGTCTTGTGAAGTCGTAGTGGTGAAATTGTCGGGAAAGTGGGTCCGTTGGCCCCTCGTCTTCCGTGTATTTCTTCCATTTCGATTCCTGGGCCTTATCTCCTCATCTGTGTTGTTTGATTCCCAAATCAGTAGTAGAGTTGTCCTCTTCTCCTGTGCCCTAAGGTTCCAACCTGTAGCAACTGTAAGTCCTAAACCTTTCAGTGCATTCAGTGCCTAGGCGGGAAAATATTCCATGGCTAGCTCCATTAGTATTACTTGTTTCTTCTGCTACGTTCGCTGCAGACTTAGCCAGACTGACGAACGTTCCGCGTTATATACGTTAAGCACGGACGTGAACGAAAACATCCCTTACACTCACTTCACATATTATCTACTATCCACACAAACGGACGCGAATGCATAAAACACACACTTTATACTATCCACACAAACGGGAAGAGAAGACAAAACACACCATACCTACTATCCACACCAACGAACGAGAATGCATAAAACACACATATCTACTAACCACACATACGAAAGAGTATGCATAAAACACACATATATACTATCCACACCAACGAACGAGAATGCATAAAACACACACACACATATACTATCCACACCAACAAACGCGAATGCATAAAACACACACACATATACTATCCACACCAACAAACGCGAATGCATAAAACATACACACTATACTATCCACACCAACAAACGCGAACGCATAAAACACACCATATTTACTATCCACACAAACGAACGTGAATGCAAACACACACACACACAACAGTAAAAGAGTGAGTTTTTATAGTCACACTACTCTACATTCACACAAATTGGCATCTTGAATAGTGTCTCTTTTCTCGAGATCTGGTTAGCCCTGAGAAGGGCTGTTTTTAAAACTCCAAATACACCTCTTAATGTCTGCACCTCCCTGGTCGGGCACCACACACGCATCGTCTGCTCCAGTCCTGCTCCCAATTGATGTGTGTGGTTGGGAGCGCAGAGGGAGGTTGACTGGCTTCACTATCCCACTCCTCAGTTTGAGGGATAGTGAACACTTGTTCTCTCCTTCTTCTATTCCACACCCTGGGATGATTTTGCTGACGCCGAGACTCCCACTCTTGCCTCTGTCTTTCCAATTCCTCCATAGCCTCCTCCTCCCAGTTTTCTGCCTGGTAGACAGTGACTCTTGGTACTGGTGGTACTGGTGGCAGAGGCTGTTGCTGTCTTTGTTGTGGCGCTGCTACTGTCTGTGGAGGCGTCCTCACCTCAGGCTTGACCTCACACAGAGGTCTTAGTATGAGGTGAGGCAGGATCCCTCACTTTTTTCCTTCTCCTCTTCTTTCTTCTTATTTTCCTCCTCTTCATCCAACTGGGCTGCTTCTGCAATGGCCTCCATAGCCAGCTCATCCAGGATGCGCCTGGCATACTCCAGGTGCATTTGCAGCTCCAGCAATTTGGCTATTCTGTTACTCATCTTCTTCCAAGTTAACAGGTCAACGATGGGTAGCCAGACTGACGCGCGCTTGGCTTTATATCCCTGGAGCATGGACGTGAAGGAAAACATTCCCTGACACCAAAACGTACCATCACATCAAACACGCGGACCGAAAAGAAACACACACGTTGACTTTTTTTTACTTACAAACACAGACATACATTATCTGACAAGACAGAGAAAGTAAATGGTTATAGACACACTTCTTTTTTTTAAACATACACACAGAAATATTTTGGCAATTTGAATTAGTATGTCTTTTCGAGAGTATTGGGTAGCCCTGAAAAGGGCTGTTTTTTGTTGACGGGGAGTGATGTCAATCTTTTTTTACTGTCTAAGATTGCGTCCCCGTTTGGCGGCAGGCTTTCCTATACGATACGGCCTGCTTCTGCGGAAAGAGAAGGAGAACTCTTTGGTGTCCACACGACAGTCGACAAAACCTCTGTCTGGTTCTTGCTGCAGCTGTTGCTGCTGCTGCTGTTGTTGTTGCTGTTCTCTCTGCTTCTGAAGTCTGTACTTCTCTGTCCATTCTTCTTGTTCTTTCTTGATTTCCTCTCTGAAGACCACTTCTATCAGGTCTTGGGCTATGGCTAACATCCTGACATTCTCTATCTCTTCAGGCTTCGGTATCAGGTTTAGCCTGACACGATGTAAATTGACGTAAGCTTCGTTCAGCTTGGCTAGTCTGGAAGGTATCTTCATAGGTTGACGAGTCAACAGTGGATGGCCAGACTGGAGACCAACCCGCTTTATATGGTTCAAACGCGGACGCGATAGAAAACATCCCTACTAGGGTTTTTTTGTTTGGGTCGAAACGCAATGTTAGCGAATGTCATGGTGAGGGATAGAGGGAAAGTCAAAGAGCATATATTCACAGTCTTTTTTGAAAACAAACGACAGACACATTTTTTTTCAAAACACAACATTTTTTATTCAAACAATCAACCACTAACAATTAACAAGTAACAATAACATCAAACAAATTATTTTTGACAAGGTTGACAACTTTGTGAAATCATGTGAGATTTCCATTGATGGAAGTCATGAGGCCATTGATGTACAATACGTTTCCTAACTAAAGACAAAAGATAGCCATAATGGTCACAAAACCATCGATCTACTTTCTCATCGTTTCTAGAAGAGTTACGATCAAAATAAGTTACTAAATGTTCTAAAGGATATCCAAGACTGCGATGATGAAGAAAATACACACAATATTGTCCACACACCATGGAATCTGTGCCTTGTAATTTCACATTATTGTATCGTGTCGTCTGGGCATTTCTTCTCATAAAGTCAATGATATCGTCTTCCAAAGGGGGTAATCCATACGAATCAAAATATTCCACACAATCCTCTTGAGGGAAGTAGACGGCAACCCAGTGAGTTCCTGGAAGATGACTTTCGTCCGTGTTGATGACATAAACTTGATGGTCTTGAGGTTTGCGATGAGGTAGTTCATCTTTAGCGCACACGACAGGATTCCAAGAAGCAGTATACGAACTATTGTTCAAAAGGTAATAAAGTTCCCAGGTATCCATTTTTGTTGTTGTTTTTTTTTTTTTCACAGGTAATGATAAATCATCAATTCAATTCTGACTTTTTGTTTGAAACGCTCTGTCAAGTAGCCGTTTCTTCGCCTTGTCTCCCAACTCTGGGCTAAGAGAGCTTCGATGCGATAGATCTCTAGAGTAGTCAATGGAGGGCAGGAATGATCACGCAAGCCTTTGTACCACTCATGCAACACTGCTTCTTCCGAGATGAGACTCCAAGCTTCGTCCAGATACTCGTCCAGTTTTTTTTCTTGACTCATCATCAAACATTTATCGTGTTGAATTTGACTGGGATGATCGTTTTGACATCCATAATAATCTCTCTTTGTCAATTCCGTAATTTTATCCGCCAGGTGTTTAGCAAAACAGGACACTAAATGTTGTTCTTGTTCTGGCCATCTGGACTTGACTACTACCCCGTCCTCTTTGTCTTGGTCTTGGGGTTCTGTTTTCACGCTGTCCTCCCATTCCATTTACAAAGATTCTCTACCATTCAGTGAGGGATAAGTGTCTTCCATTGTTTCTAATAGACTAGAATGACTTCTCTCAAACTGTTGATTTCAATGGTATTATCGAATTTGGCTTACAAGATGACGTTGACCGTCTCGGTGAGAGCTTCTGCAAACTGAAGTTCCACACGTAGTTGACCGGATTTTATAGGGTGGAAATGTCCCTCATCGCTGCCTTGGTCTGGAGTGAAATCAAAGGCCCACAAAGTGTAACCTCCTACGTAATCTTCGTACGAAATACCGTGACTGGTGTTGGTTCCTAGTTGTCCGGTAGCTTCGTACAGGGACAAGTACGACCTCAAGTAATTTTTCTGGGTAAAGTTAGGTTCGAAGGGTCTGGTACACAAGGTCTTGCCATCGCGACTGACTTCGATCTTGGACACTCTGTAGTGCTTAAACCGGAATGGATTTTGATCGTGAGCTCCGTTGAGGGCTGCATTACTGACGATGCCAACGATTAAACGTTTGGGTAACTGTCCCTGGAACAGATGATCTTCGATCTTGGATCGGAGTCCAGCAGCAATGGTGAACGTTTTCACTTCTACACGTCGTATCGGATACTTGTCGATCAATCTGCTCAATGTGTGACTGATGTCGTTTCCCGCTTTAGGTAACACTTCTACGCGACGCACGTAAAGTCTGGCTTCTTGGATGATGGTTTTGTACTCGTTGGCATCAGCCATCAAATGGAAAGCGACACTGCTGCAGTTGAGTCTCAGGCGAATATCTACTCCGCTGAGCAAATACTTGTCTTGCAACCACATGTCCAAATGCAAGCGATCCATCAGTTCTAAACTACGACCTTGCAGGATTTTCTTTCGACGATCGTTAAAACCCACATGGTGAGGAATGTCATCGGCTGCCAGGGCTGTGTCGTTAAACGTGTCCTCACCTGAGGTGTCAGGTTTCCATACCACACAAGCATCAAGATGAGTGTTCTTGGCCTCTTTTCCGTACGTCAAGAGATTTTCCAAGTACGCTCAGTAAGGGTAAGTATCCATGCTACTGCTGACCAGTTTGTTATTCAAGTACAATTCCACTTCGCTGAACAAGGAGTGCATGAAATTGTTGACGGGAGCTACTCTGGCATCGGCTCCCGGATTGGTGTTGTCCGTTTTGATCACTTTGAGTTTCAGGTACAAGTAACTGCTATTCAGATCGAAGTAATCTTCGGGTTGCCCTTCGATTTCAAACTCGATGGGAGCTGAATCCGTCAAGGAGGAGACGGGATGAAATTCGACCCATTGGGATTCTTGCATCGTCATCATGGTGGGTGGCATAGCAAACAGATCCAGTTCCAACTTGGAACAGACGCAAGACTCTCGGTGCATCATTTTCTCTGATTTAATAATCAAAAACGTCTAACTCTCGGACGGTTTTTCTTTTCTTAGTCTTTCTAGCTCTAGGGGTGTGAAATCCTCTGAAGGGATGTCTTCGTCGTCTTTTTCTGCTTTGTCGTTGCTGTGGCGTCAGGGAAGTAGGAATGCCTGACTCCTCATCGCCCAGGGCATTTATAGGAGTTTCTCGCCGGCCCAAAGTGTCTTTGCCCGTTTGAAGCAAGACATAGTGAGTAATTTCTGGCCACTGCCATTCGAGGAAACGGTCAAGAATGTCATTAAAATCTTGTAATGTAAATGGTCTAAAGCGGAATATTAGGAAGAATGCACCCATGATCCAGAGAAATCTGACTTGTTTGTTGACTTTTGTCAATTTCCTCTTGTGAATTTCTCGACATACAAGTTCTACAGTCACAAATTGAGATTTGGCTCTGGCTAGTCCCAGCCAAATGTCCTTGTAGATCTTCTCTAGCAATTCGTTTGGTAATGTTTGAAGATTATTTTTTAGATGGGGTTTAAATACTTGTCTAGGGGTTGTCCAACGTTTGACTCCTAGCCAAGCAGCTGGTTTCTTAAACGACATGCTATGCCCACTTCAATGACGAGGTGCCTCTAAAGGTAGGTAGTGACAATCTGGAGACCATAGAGCATGTTCCAGGTAAGCGGAATCTTTCTCTTCCCACTCGTGAAGTGACAGACCGCAACTGAAGCACCTGAGTTTATCCCCTCTGCCCAAGTAGATAAATCCGGCTCTAGCTAATTCTTCGGGGGTAGGTCCTCCCAGATATTTTGGCCATTTTCCTTGGAAGTTTGGAATCGACTTTCAAAGTCGCAGTATTCAGGCAAACGCACAGGGAACGGATATTCGTCTTTCACAGGTTCATTTCGATGAGGGTACGGTAAAATATGTAGGAGTTTGCTCAGTTTTGCATGACATCCGTAGAGTGGTAGCCGCATGGTTTCATAATGATGACATCCACCATGAAAACCAGTAAAGTGAAAAGGTGTACGATAACGAGTGCCATCGCTTTCGCATCCGTAAGGTTTGACACGCACAGCATCACTTTCCATGGTAGGTATAGAAAAGTTTCCATGATGTGGTACTGAATCGCTGAGGTCATAGCGTACGGCATCCCTGCAATCGCAAGGTACAGCATCGCACTCGAGTTTGCTCTTGCTTAATACTTGCTGTTATAAAGGATTCATCTTTCTCGCTTGGCAATGGTAGTCACAATGAACTATCGGTCTTGAACGTTGTCCTTTTTTATATGCTGGCCAATATCGACGTGACCGCACGGTAAAGTGAAGTGGCTGGGAAGCCGAACTCGCTTCTGGTACACGATTTGATAGACTTTTTCCAAGGGCCGGCTGACGATTTGGTGTGTGGGTAAACGTTCAATCTTGTGCGGCTCGTGGGTGGTCACTTTAAAAATTTTATCCTGTCCAGACTGCAAGGCTTCTTTCAAGACGCCAAAGTTCACCAGTCGACTGGTGCGATAATTGGGAGTCAATCCTTTCACTTTACCCTCCGTGTGTACTTCTCCTTGTGGGTCTCGGTATTCGTAGCCGTAATTTTTGGGACCGCCACTTGCAAAACTTAGAATCTTGTCGTCGGGATGCTCGTCCGTCCAGGCTCCTAAACGGTCTCCTTCGATGACAGGGTGAGGTTGACCCAGACAATCGATGTAAATGCAACTGTCCGTGTCAAAATACAGCACACGATCTCCTAACTGGTGTAACGCTTCGTACAGTTTTAAGCGAGCATGGGCTGTCACGTAAGCCGCAATGATGACATTTCCAAATTCGTCGGCTTCTATAAAGTCCAGTTCTTCTTCGTAATTGACTAAGATCAAGTCCTCACGAACGACGCCCACGTGTTTCATGTATTTGGTTTTGTCGTGAATCATCTGAAAGTAGCGAGAAGGTTCTGTCAAATACTCCGTCTTGGGTAAACACGGTCGTTGTGCCATTTTGCCCCACAAACAATTTAACATCACTTTGGCAAACGATCGCCTTCCTTCGTTTTTCTCGATGTGGTCTAAAGTGATGCCTTCCTGCTCCCAGTATTTCTCTTTGAATTTCTTTTGTTCTCTTCGGGAGTGTCGCACCAGGAAGGATAGCCACTGGCTACTTCTTTCAGTTTCAAAAAAGCATTCACGTAGTCTGCGAAAATGCCTTTTTGAGTTTCGCCGCCCTTGTGGTATTTTTCTGTCTTGGGAAAGTGGTAAATTTCGTACCACAGTTCTAACAGTTGGTATCCCAAGTCCAGAGCTTTGAACAATTCCACGCTGACCCACGTTCCCGTCAAGACGCGTTCTTCCTGAGTGTGCTGACAAGGTTGGTTTTGGTTGCAAGTTTCGGCACAAGTACGGCACAAGGGAAACATCAGTTTTCCTTGGCAATGGTGAGGTAAAACGGGATGGTACAAGTACGTGGGAGGCAAGACTTTACATTTGATCAAACCTTCGTATTGGCGAATGTTGTCTACGTCGATGTGTTCTGTCAGCAATTGTGGGTGCCCTGCGGGAAAGAGACAGTATTTGCACACGTACGGATACAGCAAACACACGTCCAAGTATTTGATTTCTTCTCCTTTCTCTTCGTCGGCTTGGTACAGCAAACATGTGGCATTCGTCCGTCCTCCGTACAAACTGTCCCTTGGGTTCAGTGGGTCTACCAGCTTGTAACTTTCCACGATACGCTTAAACTCGGGATCGGTTTTCAAACGGTGATCGTACTCGTGTTCCCACATTTCTACCACTTGGTATCCTTGCTCTTCTAACTTCAATCGCCGCTGACAAGTGGCCTGGTACAAGTCTTCCATGGTCCGTTGTAAAATCTGATTTTTAGTGTCACGTTGAGGGTAGCAGATAGGACATCCGTGAAATAAGCACCCGTTAAACTCGTACACGATCTGGTGGTTTTCTAAATCCCAGCCATCCGCTGAATACCTTCCGATCGCTTTTTCGCCTCCTCCGTTGCGAGCGTGTTGGATCCATATGTCTTCCTTGTCGCACATGTAATGTAACCAGCTTAGGGCTTTGACCGAGTATTGACGTTTGACAAAGTTCGTCGTTTGAGGACTGATGACAGCAATGGTGTTTTCGGGCGTGAATCGTTGGCGGTACACTAAGGAACACGCTTTGGCAATGGTACAGGCTTCTTTCAAAGGGTCGATCCCTCCGTGCTCCATGAACAATTCTCGAAATTTTCCAGAGCAACGCCGTAAAATGTCCACGTAGGAACGACAGTTTTTTTAACATTTCTTCCTGAAACTCGAAAGGGTCCGAGGCGTGAGTGTGGTACCAAGCATAGAAAGCTTTTCGTTGTTCGGTACGCATGTTGTCGGAGTCGTAGTAGTGAGCCTCAGGCAAATGGGGTAGAACGGCGTGTTGATTGGCTTCGTTATTAAAAAAGTGTGGAAAATAGCCTTTGGTCATTTCTGTCATTCCAAACGTTTTAGGCATGCGGCTCAAAGGCATGGCCAAGTAACTCATCGAATTTTTAAACTGCACTTGTCCCACTTGCATGGAAATGATTTTGGCTCCGTTCAAAGTCACTTTCGGACGTTCGCTACTTTGTTCCGTATAGTATCTCAAAGAAATTGTCCATCGTATCCCGAGAAATTGTGAGCCATCACCGTGGCATAGCGATGACAATCTCCGTAACGTTCGATGTCTTCTTGGCTCCACGTCTCATTAATAGGGTTTAAAATCTATTGGGCGAAATCGGCTAGCGTGTTTGGTCCCCGAAAGATTTTTTCACGTCCTCCAGGAATCTTGCTGCAGTAAGGGCAATGAGTAAAGATAGGCTGTTGGATGCACTTCTCACACGCTCGGTGAGCCACGAGGAAATTAGGAATGTGAATGCCAGTCTCTTGCATGTTTTCGAAATCGATAAAGATGAAATTCCCTTTCTTCTGGTCATTATCTTCTTCTTCTTCATGTTTGGAATGGTATTTTTGAATGTAGCATTGGTGTTCCAAGTCCACGATTTGGTGACAAATGTGACATCGCTTCTTTCCTGAACAGATGTGAGCCTTGGCACTATTGGTACGTATACCTTGTCCACAAGTTGGGCACAATCTCAGGAGTTGACAAGCACATTTCCGATGTGAACCTTGCGTCTTTAGATGTTGTTGGTAACAGGTTGGACTGTCAAACGTGCGCTGACAAGCAGAGCAATGCACTCGTTCTTGTCCTTGGTCCAGACAGGGTTTAAAGGCTAAACATCCCTCACATTTCGATCCACAATGCTTGTGTTGCTCTCGATTGTTATAGCCATAGTCACATTTCTCACAGTAATAACTGTATCCCAGAAATGCAGTGATACTGGTAATGGCATCAAAATGTTCATCGTGATGATAGCCGTGAATGTATTTTCCGTCTTTGAAATTTTTGCCTCGAAACAACAGAGGTCCGCGCACTTCTTGAGGGTGTACTTTCAAGGTGTAGTGTGGAGCCAAGATGTCTTGCAATTTTTGCATTTCAGGAATGCCGCAGGGCGTGTCTTTGGATAGCCCCGCTTGCTGTAACAGGAGTTCTGCTTCTCTTTGTTGTTTGGTTCGGCTAGATTTTCGAATAGTTTGCCAGGCTCTTTTCCATTCTGCCATGTCGTTCTTGTCGGCATACGTTCATCCCACCACGATGGCACGGGCTAAACACATCTTGTCTTGAGTATTGTTGATTTGAACGAGGCTACGCTTGATGCTGCGAAGATCGTCTACCATGAATACCTTTTTTGCGTTTTCCGGTCCCTTGGGGAAGAGACACGTGGGTCTTGAACAGTGTTGTTTTTCCGTCGGTGATGTGAAACTTGTCGTTGGATTGTTGCACGTGTTGAATATTGTCCATGACTTTGGAATGTGTCAGTTCTGCTGGGCTGCTAAACTCGATCCAAACGGGGGACTTCAAACTGTCGTGATGAATGGAAAGTCTCAAGCGATCGTCTTCTTTGGCTTCACATTGCTGTTTCAGTGTGGTTAACAAAGAATCCCACACATCGGTGATGAACCCTTCTGCTTTCTCCAACGGTACGTCGGACTTGAAATCTTTAAACTTCACTGTGTACGTGTAAGCTGTGGTTCTAAATTTTCTAGAGGATCGTTTGTTGGTCTCTCGAATGTGGTAGTACTTTTCAGGGTTTACTGGTGGTGATGGACTTCTGCTGGGTGTAGACTCTCTGGGTCTGGATTCTGGCTCACTCATCTCATCTTCAAAATCGCTGGTATGAATCTGAGTCAGGACTTAAGCTACTGTGCGAGGCAATAAATCACGTTTCTGCCTCTTACTTTCTTCTCCTTTCTTTACGAAATGATGCAATCGTTTCATCTTGACTGCAAAAAGTTAAATGACTACATTTGAAACGCCATAGACCCCTATATATCCATGTCAGGCTCAGTGTATATATAAAGGTCTGGTGCCTTCCCTCTCAGTATTCATTTCACTCTCAAGCCGATCAGCACAATGGAAGAGCCCACACAAATCGAACTTCTGATTAGAGCTTTGTGAGGTGTCATACGAAAGTTTTCTTCAGACAAGCCGACGGACTACTCTCCCTCCTTTCGAGATAAAAGTCAAGATACTTGCTATATCTGTCAGAAGAAAGGGCATTGGGCTACAGAATGTCCAGACCGTCAAAAAAGCAAGACCAGTGTCAGAAGAGACAAAAGTCAAGATACTTATTATCATTGTCAGGAGAAAGGACATTGGTCTTCAGACTGCCCTAAGAAACAACAGGAGCAGGAGGAGGAAGAAGAAGAGGTACCCTCGGCAAAAGAAGAACCCCGACACGTTCAGAAAGAGAAGACAGAAAAGAAAAGAAGAGAAAAAAGTGAGGAAGAAGAGGAGGAAAAAAATGTGAAAGTGAAGAAGTTCAAAAAATTAAGAGTGAAAGAAGAAAAAAGACAGAAGAAGTCTATGAACTTTTTTAAAAGTGTTGTGTTGTGTTGTGATATTGGATTGTAAAAATTTGTACCAGAATAGACCAGACTGAAAAAACATTAGTGTCTCTTGGTTTTGATTGTTTAGAATAAGGGCCTACACTCACGCACTCACACACGTACATCATTGAGCAAACAAGGGATTTTGAGTTTTAATTGATTTTGGCAAAATGAATACTATCTCTTTTCGAAAGAAGTGAGTGGCCCTGAAAAGGGCCTTTGGGTGTTTGTTTTTTTTTCTTCAAAAAAACAAACTCAGGAACGAGAAGCAATCAGCTTTAACTGCCTTAAGCCTTTGCCACGGCCAAGGCCTACTTCTGGACTTGCTCCTGTCAATGATTTGGTAGAAATCACTAGGGGTGGTATCTCCGGTGTAGTAACAGGGTTAGACTGTTTGGCTTGGGAAGGTCTTTTTCTCTTGGGTCGTAATAAAGAGGTCTGATACATTTGTTTCAGACTTCTTAACTCGGCCAAAATGTCCAGGAGTACCGTTACCGTTTGAGGTTCACTGTTCTCCTTCTCTCTTAGACCTTGTTTCTTCTCTGCTGCTTCTTCCTGTCGTTTCCTTCTTGGCTCTTCTTCTCGCTGTTGCTGTTCAAGGAGAAATGCTTGTTCTGCCTCTTTCTGCCGCTGTAAAAATTTCTCCAAATCTTCTTTCTGTCTCTGTATAAAATCCTCGACGTGTGGTAAACAAGGAGAAGGTGGCGAAGGTACTGGTACTGGAACAAATTCTTGCGAAGAGAGAAAATCTACTAAATCCCAGTTGAAATCAACCTCTTCTGGAAGTAGCGCTGTGTTAACTTTGGTAGCCGCTGCTATGCCATCGCTTCTCGTCTCCACAGCCGGTGCACCTCAATTCATCGTCTTCTTAGCTTCAGTCATGTTTCACAAAACAATGTCGCATCGATTCACTGCGCACAGACGCTAGCGCACCTATATAGGGAATTTGACGTCACAGGTAGTTCTCTTCGTATTGGAAGACAGACTCCGCGAAGTGACTGAATTTTGCAACGCGTGTTGGGATTGGTGAACAATTTCAATCCGTTTCGATCCGGTCTTCCACTATAAATAAACGCGTTCACTTCATTCCCTTCACCTGTTCCTCGTCAGAAGATGTGGACCAACGTTGAATCGTCTACTTTCTTATCGTCGTTTATTTTCCGTACGGACTTACCCATATATGTGAGATCATCATGGAGAATCGTTAGGATCACCGAGACAAGCGTTTGGAAAAGAAGGACCTATGTGGAAAGACAAGGTTGTCTGAAGCGAGTCCTGATTTATGGACCAGAGGTTAGACAAAGTTTGAGGAAGAGAAGAAGACCTATGCGATGCCCTCTATGTTAACGGAATGGTGTTAACATAAAAAACAAACAACGGCCCATTTCAAGGCCACTTTCATATGCCTCGAAAAGATTTTTTCTTTCTTGTCTAAAAAAATTTTTATTCGATTTTATAATTTATGTTTAACTCTCAAAAACATTATTCTGTTACTTAAAATTTTTTTTAGTCGATTTTATAATTTGGATAAGATAGATTGATGTTCATCAATCTGTGGTTGTATTTATCTATGTCTCTGTCTCTCTAATGTATTTGTCCCTCCCTAGAGTGGTAGCTGCGCGTATTCAGGTCAGTCTCTTACTACATTGTTACAAGTGTCCAGTACCGTGACGTCATCCCACCTGTTCCATTCCTATTGTTCCTATACAAAATTCCCATTGTCCCTATACAGGCCCAGGCTGATTTTTTGTCCCAATAAATCGGGGCCCTATACAGGCGCAGGCTGATTTTCCTTCTTTGGCCTCATCTGCCCCCTATCACCCCCATATACTACTGATAAATATATGAATGGATGAAGAGACAGTAACTTAAACATTCGTTTCAAATTATTTATATTAACTACAAGATACAATTGGAAGCTAGCATAAACTATGTACAGTGTTGTAATTATGGCTATGAATTACATTACACAATTATAGATGTGTGCTTGCAGGCAATGTTCTTATTTTAATATTTATTTTTCTCCAGTAAGAACATATGTGTTGTAAAAACCATGTCTGAAATTTATAAATTTATTTGCAGAGAATTATTTCTAAAACTTTTACCACATTTGAAATTTTTGAATGTTTGGAAGCATGTTTCTTATGTTTGGTAAAATAAGGTTTGACATTTGCCATGTTAAAGTGCCTGAAACATTTGTGATTTGTCACGAAATGTATTGTGTGTTATTTTATGGCATTACATATATTCAGTATCATTACTCACAAATTATGTGGTTGGAAGGATGAATGGTTGGGTATATAAATGTTTGCATACATGGAGGGATGAATGGATGTGTGTATATACACATATAGAGACAATGATAATTATTAGCACTATGTACTACTATTGTATGATTTGGACGCTATTTTATTTTATTGTTAACAAAGAGCAAAAATTTGAGAGATGAACAGTTGTCCAGATCAGCAAGGTATTTTGTTAGTTTGTTCAAAGACATCTGCCAGATACTGGAATGGAAGAAGTTTACATTTCTACGAAGATTGCAGTGATATGGCAGATTCTGGTGGCAATTAGTTTTATTGGTTACGAGCAGTGTTGTACCCCAGCTTGATAAGTATCTCATTCCCCTTCTTTTGCTAGCTTGTAATACAAGCTCCAACTGGATGTAAAATAGCCCAAACTTTTATCATTATACATTGTGCTACTAGTCACGCCTTGCCCGTGGAGCAACATTGACTGGAATATTACAGTTACATACAGTTCTGAGGCTTGAGTGAATTGGCTAGGTCTTACAAGCAGGTATATATGTAGGTGTCTGCATTTATGCTGCCGGTTTGGTATATAACAGCTGGATAGATTACTAAGAGTCAAAACAGATCATACGTTATAAAATTCGATCCAAGTAACTACATGGGCCGTAAGGCCAAGTAAGCTTAATGTATGGTCTTTCATCCGTCGTGCGTTGTCTGTTTGTAATTGTTATTTACGACGTCGTCGCAGTCGATCAATAGAATTTTTTCAGAAGTTTGGGGGATTCAAAAAGCCTTGCTTGAAACTCTTTCAAGTTTGTTCGAATGATACCGATTTTGCCATCAAATATGGCAGCTCTTACTGAACACCGAAAAACTTTTCAGCGACTTCTCAAAATCCGATCAAGATAATTTGACACATCAGAAAGAAAGCGTCCTGGCCTGAATGCCTTTCAAATTGAATCATTTGGTCATATCCGCCGTTAAATCTGGCTGCCGTTGCTAAATAAAAACAAAAAACCGTAACACCATCCTCTCAAAAATTGCCGAACATAATTTTATCAAATTTTAAGGAAACCATACTGGCATGAAAGTCGTTCGAATTTATTGTAATGATGCTAATCCACCGTCAAATATGGCGGCCGTAACTTTTAAATGACTGCATTATTTAAAAAAAATATTAAAAAAAATAATTTGACCAAATTTGACAGAAAGCACTCTTTCATAAATGGCATTAATTTTTTCTCCAAAGGATGCCATTCCGCATTCAGCTATAGTTGCTGTAACTGAAAATAAAATTAAAAAAAACATTAAACAACTTCCACTCAAACACCGCTCAAAAGAATTTGACCAAAACACAATTACTAAAAATAGAAGAAAATATATTTAAACAACTTCTTCGAAAAAGAAAAATACTCCAAATTTGACATTAAGCATCCTGTCACAAATGGTTTTCAATTTTATACGAAATGAATTTAAATATGGCTGCTGTTACTAAAAATAGAAATATATATAAAAGACTTCTGCTGAAAAACAGAAAAACAGCTCGGCAGAATTTGACCAAGCAGAAAGCGTTCAGGCATGAAGGCCTTTCATATCTTTTATCAACTGATGTCGATCCGCCGTCAGATATAAATGCTGTTATAAACAACATAAAAACCTAATAAACGGAATTTTTAAAAAAAATAAACAAATGCTGGTTTTAAAGATATAGATGTGCAAATGAGTAGGCGGAGTAGTTTTTGTGTTTCTCGTGGGTCAGTTCACAAGGTACTTTAAATTCATAAAAATATCAAGATAGATGGTACTGAAGTACAAAATATCATGGAAGAGGACATGAAGTCTTAGTCAAATGGGACACTGTTTTCATACATGTGATAGGATGCAATAATTAAATACAGGATGGTTGGTAATTTTATTTTGATGCTTTTAATATAAACATACATTGAGACGAATAATATAGTAAATGGAAGTTTAAAAAAATAATTTAAAATGTGACATAGAATCTTTACCTTCCAATGACTTTAAATGTTATTTTGGCCTGCGTAATAATATCAGTATAAATGATGGCATCAGAATGTAAATATAATTTAAATAAGTTCAGACTCATGGATAGAATTGCTGTCAAGGTAACCTTGTATATATCAATTCTTATTTCAGTATCCTTTTTTAAAAGTTCTGCAGTTTAACTTTTGCTCACTTGTATATAATCCTAATTCCTTAAAACGATCGTCTCTATGTTCAAAGTAAACCCGTTAAGATCGGAATGATAGCGGTGATATTTCGATTTTACATTAAGTCCTGAAAAAAAAAAAAAAAATTAATGTGGATTAAAACATTTCAGAAGCGCTAGAGAATATTGGAGAAGAGGAACACCAACTATTTACAAACACCATTTCAGTTGGTGGAAGGTCGAACTAGTAATCCAAGGGTTGCTGGTTCGATACCCGCCCAGGCCATACTCTTATTTCCTACCTATGTGTATTCTTGTGACAGGCACTTGGCTCCCATTTCCTTGGCACGACATAGCCCAGAATATGTTAAAAGTACCGTGAAAACAAACAAAACAAGCAAAAACCAATATTTATTTTCTTTACAAATATTTTCATTATTCATCTCAAGAAATCTGTCATCATGGTTTTTTGTTGCTTCAATTCAGTATAACTTGACCTGAGAAACTGCCCCTTTATCGTTACTTTACATGGCTAATTTCCTAGTTGCTATTACTGACTCATCTTTGTGCCTTTTCTTCATTTACGTGTGTTAACTTCTTACATGATGAATTTAAATAAGTCAGTACACTGTCCTGAAATATCTTGCATTTTAGTTTGTGTTCTTGATGGGAGAGAGAAAGAACAAACAACGTTATTAGAAAATGTGTCGGATCCCTTTGCTTTATAAAAGCTGTGTAAATGAAAGTAAGAATCTTTAGATACTTCGTCATACAACTGTTATTCGACAGTAACAATTATTCAGTGAAAACTCTCAAATTCAATACTTGAATTCTATCTGCGTTGTTTCTCAGATTTTGTTTTCTTGTTTATCGTTTCACTCAATTAATTTTGCCTTTTTTTACAGTCTTGTTTCTTTTTGGATGATTGGTTTACGGTCCCCTATTGCCCGTGTAATTGACATTGAGCACGTGCGTTAACCATGAGACTTGGCGTCCCTCTAATGGCCATTCGATTCTTTCAGACTTGATCAAGGGATTCTATGCCTATTTTTCTGCACTGTAAAGATAAATATATTTCTTTGTACCCGTTTCAGGTGTATAGGTTGAAATAATTTCCATTACTCTTACTGAGATATTTTTTGCAGGAAAGATTTTGCACGTTCTAGAGGGCCACTTGGGCGTGGTCAGATGCCTTTATATTAACGAGGAACGCCTTATTAGTGGCGGGGATCAAAAGAAGATAATTATCTGGGATTATAAGGTGAGATGCTAGAAGTTCGCCGATATATCAGTCTGATATCACCGTGATGGTAACCAGGTTGTCAAAGCCTATTAACCTATTTAATGTCGCCATACATCTGTCAGTATATATTACCCCAGACAGATGACTTAGGCAACAAGAAATAAGACACCTAATTACACATTATTTTAGCAAACAGGCACGGTGATACTATATGTATATATGAAACGCACCTAGATAAGATTTTGGATGTCTGTCTGAAAGAACAAGCCGGTTTTGATGAGGATTTTTCGCCTCCGATAAAGGTCTTTGGAAGACAGATCGCATTGGTTTGAGGTTGATGTATACATTTAGATCTTTTCCACACGAGCTCGGAATCACCTATGACATGTCAGTATGTGATAAATTAAAGATTGGTCAGAAATATTGAAACTGCTTGGAATCACCCATGACATTCAATATGTGATAAATGAAAGATTGGTAAGAAATATTGAAACAGAAAAACAGAATTTTGATGTGATTCAACCCTTTCTCATCGCTTCGCTAATCTAACACGATATACAGAGAAGTCTGTTTTCTAATTGACCATCAAGCATGTCACGTTTGAAAGCACATTTTAAATAACGGTTGAAAAGTATCCTTTTCATGTAGAGCACATCCGATGAACTCAAAAGTTTGTCGTGAAATTCAAATAGTTTATTTTGTTAGAAGATTTTTTTAAGCAGCTCTGAGGTATTCCCGTTGGCGCTGTGGTAAATATTGCTTAAAATGGGGCAGAGGACCAAAACAGTTTTCAAAATTCGAACGTAATCGTTTATATTATGTGCTATTTAAGTTCCAGTTAGAGTTGCAGTTTCTCTTTTTATTTGGTCCCATTTCGAAAACTGATAGATAATAACATGCACAGAAATCTCAAAATCTTGTGTAGTCTAGAAATAAGATGTGTAGGTTCAGAATGTCAGCTGAACAAAACAAAATTCAAATACAGTTGTTACCAGTCTGTCCTTTGCCCAAAAATAAAATTCCTCTTAACTATAAAATTATAGATCATATATTTATTGATTTAGTATCTACTACATCATTCAGTTTGGATGTAATCATAGACAGGAGCTTGAAGTACAGCGTTTTGGTAATATCTACTTGTATGTAGTTGGACAAGTTATAAACTGAAGTTGAATTTGAAATTCAAAATGATCACGAATGTAAAGACTATGATCTTTTTCTGTATCAGTACAAATACATACATATACGTAAACTGTAATAACTTTTGAAGTTCGATATATCGTATTCTTTACAAATAGAAAATTTTTGAGTGCTGTTTTCAGTTGCATCTTTTAGCTCTTTTTTTTAATCTATACTCAGTGATATTACTAACGATGAAATTATATTGGTTTAAATTAATATAGTTTTGGCAACTGTGTACATATTTGTTAGACCTATTGGGTTTTTTCCATCATTTAAGTTGTGCATAACATCGGCGACGTATAGTTGACTTTCAGACCAGTCTTAATCATTTGGTGGCTTGAATAATATTTAACTTTGTATAACACGCATGCAACGGCTTTCAGCCTTCAACCTAGATCCGGATCTGCGGTGCATTCTCTGATGTAAATGTGAGTCTACGATGTTAACATTGGGCGGGTATTACACGAGAGCGATACGGTATTACTTGTCTAAACGAGATTGACTATTTTCATTTTGTTTCATTTATTATTATGAATCTCAGCATTCGGAGTTACTTCTTCAAATAAGCTGCAAAATCATTAAGATGACGGAAATGAAAAGTTACATGATTTCATTTCCTTATTAAGATAATTTGCCTCCTTCACAAGAATTACTGTCCTCAAGTCTATCTTTGCGGAATGTTAAAGTCATTGCCTGTTGTAAATAATGTGTTTGAAAGGGTTGGTTATGTTAGGGTGCCCTACTTGTTATGCGTGACTTTTCTTTGAATATCGTTATCTAGGAGGTGATCGACCACGGTGTTATTGCCCGGATCGAGTAAATAATAACATAAAATATGAAATTAATGGTTTTAATAACAGAGATCTGAGCAGAGATATAAAACAGAACAATACGAGCCCCCGTATATAAAATATAACAATTTGATCAATTACATAAACAAAATGAAACTGAGCATGACATTTGAATGATACACTTTCTCACAGAAATAAAATTACCAAATTTATAAGAAATGCAATTAGCCGTTCTGTTATACCGAATGACCGAACTCGTTTGCCCCGCATGCCTGCATAACCTGGTTGCTTCCGGTCCTCTCAGAGTCAATGTTGGTGACAGGTCAGAATTGCCGTATTTCTTTTCCTCTTCTCTATACCTCTCTAGCTTCTTCGAGTCATCAACCCTAACTTGGCTGTCTGCTCTTTTTCCCCACTGTATGGTGCAGATATGGATATTTTCTCCCTGTATGCAACCCCCCCCCCGCAACTTAACTATTTGTCAGGCGTCTTTAATTCTGGGATCAAACAATAAACCCCACTCTTGTTATGTCAGATATCGTCTTATCGTAATTCAACAGAAACTAAGGCTAATATGGGTCAGTTCGCAACTGACGCTGATTCACAAACCCTATTATCGTAAGATCAATGTCTTTCCCTAGCGGTTAGCTGCATTCCTAATTGGAACCATGACATAACTAGACATCTTAGTAAATAGTACTACGCCCCTTTGTGCTGTAAATCACTAACTGGACTACGTCGCTTGGCAGGCTTACTGTTCTCGGTAGAACAATGAATTAATTAACTTCACGTCTTGTCTTAACTACATTACTTGCTAACTAGCAATTCATTGGCTTAACATTTCCAGACATAGTAAAATCAGATCCTAACCAACACGATTCATATCATTTAAGACCGATAAATTCACACATTCTCAGCATGAAATTCCCATTACATACAAACGAGTAAATTGGGACAAATTCATATCAAGGAAATATTGCATGACATTCTTAGAATACACGAGTCATATAACTTCCGAATTCAAGGAAAATTGAAGTATGCATTTAAAACGAATACATGCAACATGAAATCACAAATTTTTATCAATGAACATGTTGTATGCGACTGAGACAAACCTCGTGCTTTCCGAGACTAGCTTTCTTTCTAATAAAGCCGAAGCTTTCTTTTCCTTTAAGTCCCGTGTCCTCCTTCCAGACACCCGTCCTTGGACAATATATAACGAAAAATACTTGCTATTTCCCGGAGTCAACTTCTTGCCTCCCTGCAGAAACGTATACTGATATCGCGATGCAAACATAAAACTTAAAACGTTTAATTTCGTCTGGGAATCACACACCCTTCATTTTGCTTAGCCAATCAGGATTAACTTTATCCAACCGCCAAAAATTTAATACGCCCATTGAAGTTAGAATAATTATGTCTGTTTCGCCTTTATTAATAAATGTTTCCAGAAAAACTCATTTTATGACACTTATTTCAAATGGCCCAAAAGCGTCTCAGGATTGTCTCCACATTGTCCCTTCTTCGCTACTTAACCCCAATTGACATCGCTGTCTGACCGTTATCCCAGCTGATTCTAATTAAAATTCAAGCATGCCCCCAAATCAGAGTATCCCATCTATCGCTAACTAGCGATTATTTGTGGGACTAGTCATTAGCCCATACCTCAAAGGTAATTGTTACTTGTCACGCTGACCGCGACAAGATTGACTCATTTACGCGTTGCAGTAATATTTTTTTTCAAAATTCACTCTGTTACATGTCGTAATTCTCTGCCCCTCGTTGTTGAGACGATGGGAAGTAAAATCAGCTGATAATGACCCTCGTCTTCCAGACTATACCATACAATTATTTTTACCCACTTGACGATCAACAAAGGGTAAAATAAGCGGTAAAACTTTCATTTTGCAAGGCTTACATCACAGGTTCAATTCATGGCACAGTGACATTATTAAAAATTGGGTTGCCCGTCTAGTATTTGGGACTTCCGTTAGATTTTCTGATTCTACGTTTTTGGACGGTTCTTGGCTAATCCATGCTCAAAGAGCGCTGTATCTTATGCTCAATCTTTAATTATATTTTCGCTACGTAAACGGTTTTAAATTAAGACAGAACATGGTACCCGCGGAATGTTTCGAACTGATAGCTAGCTGGCTCTTGGCTGACGTTAGTAAATTTTTTGAGCCCGTGCCTTAATTTCAGAAGAAAAAAAATGAGGCAAAACATATTCTTTATAAGTGAATAAAAAGGTTTGATTTTTTAGATTTAAAAACGTGCACATAGTACGCTTCTAAATATTTATCCTGCCAAATTTAATCAAAATAATCCACAAGCTTACAGGCATATACTGTAGATAGGTTCTGTAAAAGCAGCTGAGAGTCTTCTTTCTAATTAATTGGCTTATGGTGTGGTCAGTATGGCACGGGGATTGCAGTCTCCAAAAAGACAATAGATTAAGTTGTACGTGTCCGGTTGCTATAACAAGTCTGACTGCGCATAGTGTTTGGGGATACAATATGTTGTAATTAGATCTGAACAATTCGTTCCAATCAATACAAAATAAGACTCTCAGGTGGTAATTTGCCCTCCAGGGAAATTTACTGGAATAGTAATGATAGAATTAGAAATGTAGTAAACCCTATTAAATTACCTACTTGTCTGCAGAACGTAGCAGAATGTTTCCGTATAGCCCGGTAGCTTATTTTCTTCATTGTGTCTGTTTTGCTCCTGTTCTAGCGATAAGCTTATTAGTGTAATGCAAAAGTTCAATTCTTGTCACGCTCTGTATTGAAAAATGTCTGTATACTGCACACCACGATCTTAATTTAGGAACTAGACACGTCAACAAGTGCTAAGAAAATGCATCTTTATTATTTTACCTTCTATAATGCATACTTCTAACACTGAATTTTCGACAGGAAAAAGTTATTTTAATTTATTGCACAGCAAGTGACTTTATTTCAAACACAGAACAGTAAGTTTTTACAGGATATGATTGTATCAGCCAGGGTAAATATTTCTCATTTAATTTTACTTTTTCGTTTAAGTATACGTGCTTCAGCTATGACTCTATTATTCTTCTGAACCATTGCCTCTTCAGCACATTCCTAGCTGTTCAAACTCACGAGTTATCCAGAGTATTAATTCATACCCTGGCGAGCTCGAATAATCGGTGTTGGACCGTCTATGAAAGTAGTTTTATGTTTCTGCCAACAGGACGATATAATGACATTTTCGGTATCCTGATTATTTTCTGATTACATGTTTATGCTTATTTTATTAAAACCGTAAACATATGCTTCAGGTTTCTTGAAAATAATCTGTCTTTTTATCATTTAGACATTTTGTTTTAAAAAAAAAGAAAAAAAAAAGAAAAGCTTTTCATCTTCGAATTTCGAGTGTGTTACTGTCTGTCCGTTTCCATGTCCAAGCGTGATGCTCATAAATCAGGTGTGGAATAAAACAAAATTTGTCTGTGTTTTTATTTTTTTATGGCAGGTGTTTTTAGTGGCTTACCTACATTTGCAAGTTAAGTACTAAATACTTGATTAACCTGACCATCCATCTTCATTTCCAAAAGCGACAACCGTTTGTTTAATCACGTTCAAATGGTTTCGAGACTATGCTGCGCGGATACTACGACTAACACATTCCTTTCTAAGATAGAGACAAAGAAGAAAAGAATGAAATATTAGAGCTAATTAATGAACACAGACGAGTAAAACGAGTTTGCTTGACTTGTTTATAAAACAATGTTATGGTTTCAAGGTGAAAGAGAGGTCCACTACACGTCGTTGTGATGCCAGTACGCAGGTGGGCTCTGGTACAAGAGACAAGATGTTGCAGTGAGTGAAACAAGTAATAATTGTTGACTGGGGTCAGTAATTAATGGGAACGTAAGAAGAACTTCCTTTTGGGGAAAGTTCTTGAAATCCAGTGAGAGCGTGGCAAACGGTTTAGAAGTGACGAAAGTTGCCAAAGATGACCTCTAATCTCGGATGTAAAGAGCGGGTGTGAAATCTGAAAAGAAAGGCGAAACATTCACGCCGGATTAAAATGTTAACTGTCTGGAAATGAAGATGGAGGGGTGACGCTAACTACTTATTTAATATTTTGATTCCAAAATGGAGGTAAGCACTTGAAAGCAAGTACCATCAAAAGTGTTTGGGGTTTTTTTCTTTCTCCTTTGCACATGATTTATATATGTCACACTTGGTATTGCAGATAGATAATAATAGCGAAATGTTAAAATTATTTCCAAAACAGGACACTCGGTCTACAACAGGTATCTCTTTAGTGTACTTTTTAATTTAAAATAAGTTTCACACCTTACTTGTTCATTTTCATCATATTTAAAGTGCATAAGCAGATACCTGCGTATTCTACGTTAATAAAATGACAGAAACTGATTCCACGGGAATCGCCTACTATAATTTCTTATAAGTCGGGTCCAGCTGGAAGCAAACTAGACATTACTGTCTTCGCCAGCAGACATGGATCTGTGTTCTTTTGTTCTACTGATTATTTACAACAAACTCCACAAACGCAGATCTTGGTCTGTGCGGTTAGACCGGCCCTTTATGCGAATATTGACGTAATACGTTTTGAAAACTGGGATCGGATCAACTCATTATTCTTTTATTTTTAACAAATTCTTTGAGCATTAATTCACTTTACATCGTCGAAATTTGGCTGATTTAGTAAAGTTCTCAAGATCACACGGGACTAAGATTTACATAAAGTTCATATTCTTATATGTAAGCGAGTAAACGTAATAGCATTCGAACAAGGACATGAACTTGATTGTTGCAGATGTCAAACCACTTTATTATTACAAAAAAGTACACCACCACATTCTCCTATATTTTTCAGAAAGGAAAGCAGATGTACGTGGCACATCGTCATCCGACGTTACTACATCTAATGTGGGTGGATGACACCAAGCTAATCACAGCCTCGCCAGAACGTCCCGGCACCATTACCGTCCTCAGCTTTTGGTAGCGACCATCTAATGTAACGCATCAGATGAGGAAAAGTAGTTCAGACTCTAATTATTCCAATAGGAAAAAGTTGTAATGTTCGTAATAGATTGAAACTTGAAGGATAAGGTTTTGCCTAAGGATGTGTAAGTTTTCATAAAAGGAAGGTCCGGTTGATGGATGTAGAAGAGGACTTTACTCAGCAGAATTTGGTCGCTAAGAAGCCAAACATCAGTGGCTCGATTTGCGAAAGGCTATTAGTGCCAATGATAAAATTATCTTAACATAATCATGAAAACGTTTTGATGATTTTCATTCTTTATTATCATCTTGGAGTTGCAAGAATTGATGCAATTTTAATGCAGTAAATTATTTTAAATGCGTCTGTGATACAGTTTTCGCTCATAAGTTCACTTTTACATATTTAATTTACTCTAGGCTTTCATAAGAAAGCAGGTGGAAGTAATGATTCCTTCCATCTATCCTTTACTGCAAGATGAATGTGTCCTTTTAGTTACATACTGCAGTAGTGTATTGATTTCTGCTTCCTCACTTGTTATATACACTCCAGGGACGAAGACATTGGTTTCATTCTGTCCATCCGTCATAATGAGCTTGTACGCCAGATATCTCAAGAATTGTTGAACCAAACCTGACCTAATTAGATCTGTGTATGCCTTCCTATACATGTATAACTTTCCAGAGACCTGATTTAGATTCTGGCGAAAGTTACATATTTTTCAGAGACACAGTGACACCATTGTTTGATTTTTTACTAAAGCGCACGGAAATTTACTATACTTTGTATTAACATTATGGCCGTATTGCTTCAGTGCCATTAATTAATATTGTTCTAAAACATAAAAACAATGAAAAATAAAAAAAATAAAAATAAAACGAAACCTGCTTCGCCAGCATTTGCAACAAAATGATAGAAAAACATCACCATCACTGAGGTGATATTGCTTCTTTAGGGTAGCAGTCAACTGCATCCCAGTACCCTGGTACTGTTACAACACTGACTTGTTACATTGTATATAGAAGTAAAGTTATCAGAAAATATCCCTCCTCATGCATCAATGTCCAGGCAGCTAAAGTCATGGATTTCCAGAAACTTGAGTTGACTGGCCAATTTGAAGTCAATAGTTAAGTTGAGAAAGAAAAATGTTGCCTTGAACTTGAAGATCTCCAAGATCAAACGGACATTCCTGCAGGACCTTGGGTATGTCATTTTGACCTTAAAAGAATGTTGTATTTATTATATAATAAGTTATGAAAATGGCATGCTTCATGCTACAACGAACACACTGACATCAGACTTTGAAGCATTTGTGGAAAGGCAAAGAAAAGTAATAGTGCATCGCGTTGCGGAGAAATGCCGAAAGCATCAGCTCTCTTGCGAGATTGTAAGTGACTTGCGGAGAGTTTAATTGGATCGTATGATCAACAACTGCTACTGGTTAGTCAAAAACTGAAGAATACATGCATAATCGGAATGCATCAAAGACAGGTAGCTAAGGAAATTATTTTGAATATGGTTACCACCAGTCAGCATATGCTTCCAGTTCGTTCACCTCACGTACAAATTATAGTTCAAAGACAAGTTAAGATGCATCGTAGAACACGACGATGCACGAGTCCTATGGAGCATCATTTGGATAAGCTTTGTATGCAGATGTATCTGGCTTGATTTTAACTAGTATGGCAGCCAGTTCACTCCGTACATGCAAAGATGCACGACATCAACCACACCGAGTCCCAGCTAAAGTTGATCGTTGCAACCTTGTGTGTCGTATGCTGGTTGGTCACATAGTTTGTCGTATGGAATAAACCCAGTCACAGACAACTAGCTATAACATTCACTCACAACAACAGACTGGTTATGATGCTCAGAGTAGCTATGGAACCAGTCGACTGGGTACTGAGAACGGTATCTTTTGCAAGGTGGTTACGAAGCATTATTCTCAACTTGTCGAAATTCATACACAAGAAGCAATCATCAGATCTCATTCTTCAACCCAGAGTTCATCACGTGGGAGATTGAAACAGGGTTTATATGAAGGCAGTAAAACTCCCAATGAAAGAGCGATAGCACAGGTTCTTACAGAACTGGTCAAAATTCCAATGGATTATATGGAGTCGGCCACAGAAATTATGGATCAAATCAGAGATGCAACAATACCAATCAAAGCTTCTATTTTCGACGCAAGAATCTTATGGCCGATACACTTAAAATTAAAGTTCATATGGTGGTAATGAAGATTCATAGAGAATATCATATAATAAAAATCCTATGCAGATACAGCTCAAGATGGTTACAAAAACTGCAACAAGAACGGTGGAAATTTATACAATAAACTTTGTTATGGTTCGAATACTTGTATTGTAAATTTTGACTCATCATAGCATGTGTGCTATAGATTGGGTCCTTGTCAGAAAATGACTAATTCCGGTAGTAACTAGCCAAAAGTTAATCAGACTGGGCACAATTTTTTTTCTTCAAATAAACAACAGCCCAAGCTTTTTACCAGTCCAGACAGCCAGTGAGGTGGTTGTTTTAGAGGCAGATTCAGAACAGTGACTGACAGAAAGCGAAACAGGAATGAAAGAAGAGAGGGAATGTGATTAGAGGAGGAAAAAGGAACACAGGAGGAACGAGAAAATGGAGAAAAACAAAGGAATGAAAAGAGTTGATGGATAGAAGCTAGTAGAGTAAAAAGGATTCAAATAAGAGGAAACATGATAGAGAATGTGGTTGGAGAATAAAAAAGAAAAGAAAAGAAAGGAGAAAATATGAAGTTAAAAGAGAAGAACTGTTGGAGACAAAGAAGTTATAGACAGGGTTAACCAAAATATAAACTAAGGATCTGGACAAGATAATTCAGAAGAAGAAGGAAAAGGAGATAATATATTAAGAAAGGGGACATACAACTATTAAAAGTAGAGAAATAAATACAGAGCGAGAGATGCAGATTTGCCAATCACTGAATCAGCAAACAGCGGTGCAGTACTTACAGTATGCACAGGGTTCCCACGCTACCGGGAAATCGTGAAAAAGTCGGGAGAATTCATGATTTTTTCCCGACCGTGAAAAGTCCTTGAATTTTGCACATATTGACGAAAGTCGGGAAAAACCCGGGAATTTTCTGCCACCACTTGAAACTCGAAACCATTACGTAACTGAGTTGTAACTGAACTGATCATGAGTTAAATTTATCGAGATCTGACCAGAATATTCGAAGGTTGCAGTATGGCTCAGTGGATTAGATTCGTCTAGTCGACTTTTTTCACAGACAGCTCGATATCCATATCTTTTCTTACATGGAATGTATGAAAACCAGTCAAACATCACAAGTGGCCAACATGGTGACAGCAAATGGTAACTGCTTACCAGATGGCTTAGCAAACTTAAACGTTGTTAAATCGAGTCATACCCGCATGAAATCGGTATGAAAATTATTTATTTTCTCATAAATTGCTTGTATTAAAATCGTTATGTCTTGAATCTGCTGAAAGACAAGATACATCTACGGCGTTGATGAAATTTGACCTGGTGCTCGCGATTTGCGCTGCTAGTCGCACGAGTACACGTATCTCACAATCAACATGTTCATGACATCATAAATCCAGTAGTTACGTGTTATCAGTAATAACCCATTTCAAATGTTGCAGAAAAATAAAAAAGATTATTTGAAAGTCGTAGACTAGTTGTAAAAAAACCTCCGAAAGAACACATAGTTCTCTATATTTATTCAGAGAATAACTACCAGGGTTTTGTTATATCACGTGACTACAACGTTGATATGTGCTCTCTGCTTGATGAATCGGACTGGCAAGATTGCTGCGACAGCGACAGGTTTCTTGTCGTTGTTCTCAAGATAAATATGTTGACAGTTATATGTTCCTTCTGGTTTTTACAATAGGTATCTGACTTTAATTTAATATAATTGAATTTTTGTACAACAACATTAAAAAGTAGTTAATATCACGTGACTATTGGACTTCCGATGTCGTTAAAGATTTGTGAAGTGATGTGACTAGTTCTGCAAAGGACGAGTATCGGGTCAGGTTTCATCTATGCTGAAGTTTCGTCTAGTCTGTTCGTGGATTTAAAACATAACGATTATAATACTTGCCATTTCATGAAAGAAAAAAAGAAAAAAAAACCCATTTTCCTATCGATATCATGCAGGTATGAGTTGATATAACATCACTTAAATTTGCTAGGCCCGTTGGTAAGCGACTACCATATGCCACTACCGCACGGTGGCGGCAAATTCCAAATTTCGACATGCAATAGCTGACCCACACCCCAACCTAAATGTCCAAATGTTTAAAATGGGATGGGAATATTTGGAGGAAACCTGGATTAGAAAACGGACTGCTATTCGTTTTAAGCCAACTTTGTTGTCAAAAATGTCGAATCTCTGAGCTGAACTTTGGTGCGAAACTATTACACAGTGACATGTAGCTTGAAGCATTGGTTTCCGATCTTAAATAGGACGCAGGAGAAATGGGAAATTGTCATCACTTTATTACATACTAAACAAAGATACGAGTCCCTCTATCAATACAGGTTTGAGGACTGGTTTATCGAAGTACAAGAAGACATGATTTTACAGAAAATTCAGTTCTTGTTTATGCAACAATACATAATTTTGAAGGTCTTTTGTCAAAATTTAAATCAACCCTTCTGTAAATATTTTTTAAATGATGGATTTTTAACCAAATCCTCTTAAGGTGTTTAGGTTGTTGGAAAAATCTTGTTTGGGATTTATTGGTACAGATTAATTGAGAGTTAAACTTTTTTCGTTACAAGATAAGATTCAAATATTTTGCATTTATTGGTTTTTCATACTATGATGTGAAACGTTTACTTTGTATAACATGATTATATATTGCTTTAGAATTCTTTAGAATTAAAGGTTTGAAAGGAAACAAAACTAATTTATGTTCATTATGTTGTTTCCACGTAGCAACATAATGCAGGTCAGCAAGTAAAGTTAGAATATATATTCCGTAGATTGGAAATGACTTTGCATGCCAGTTTATAGGAATATAGTCCAACTTGTTTCGTGTGATACATTTTATGGTTTTGTACATGATCATCTTTCTGACTTAGATGTTTTGGAGCGTCTTGAAATAGAAACATCTTTAGATTTAGAAAATGCATGTTTTATCATCTAAAATGTTCTTTAATACCATTCAGTAAGGGCCATGTCTGAACCTTGAAAAAATCAATTTCATCCTGGAAATGACCTGGAAATTTATCTTTAGAAAAGCGTGGGAACCATAATGCAGAACAAATATTATTGAGGATCCACAAAACAGGAGCTTATTATGCAGCCCTCCAACGATCTGAGCAGCAAATGTACAATCAGCAGCAATAGTATCAACAGCTGCAGATCATTGCCGCCACTCAAATCTCATCTCTTCACAGCACAACTCCACTCCTGCACACTTTTGCCAAGTACAACATCACGAGGCCGCACAGACGCATCATAATGAAGAAAAGAGAGGCAAATTTCCTGTTGGTTAAGAGAAGGATGAAATTCAACAAGTAAGAGATGAAGTTTCAAATGAGTTACCTCCAATTTCTGTGGCGTAAAGTCCTTTATCATCACTCAACAACAAGGAAACATTGAGGCCACTTGCAGTTTTACGCTGATTCAAATGAATAGAGTCCTGAATCCGCATCACAACATTCCATTGAGCTGAAAATGATCACACACCTCTAGATCATAGCTTCAATCGGCATTCTGATCACAAGAGAAGGCATGAAAAACCAAGGTCGAAATCTTCACAACACAGCTAGTTTTGCTCCTTTGAGCGCGGTCATTCAACAATACGTGAATTACGTTCAGTTAACTGACAGTTCAGATGACGGTCAGAGGAACAAGCGATCACATATATTGCACAACTTTGTTTTGTCTTATTTGTGCTTATTTGCCCAAATGTAAAGTTTTGAATAAAGTTTATTAATCAGCTGAAAAAGATAGAAGTATATGCTGTTGTTGTTGTGGGTTTAATGCAGATTTACAGCACACGAGAGACTATACATGCGGCCAGTATATATGGTGGAGGAAGAACCACCGACCCATGGGAAGCTACTGGCATGCTTTCTCACATACCCACATTGACTAAGCCATAGACTCACCCCCAACACGGATAGAGGTGAATTGTCAGTGCAGAAAGTTTGCAGTATCCATTCCTCCTCAATTACTGTTTTCGCAGATGGACGAGAACCTGAATCGTAGAGCCAGTTTGTCCCAGATTCAGCTACAACCTCTCGAGTCCCGGACCATGAGAACATATCAGTTGGTAAAGAATTTATGGGTTGTAGTTGACACAGGCGCCTATGAATTGATATAAAATCTTCCAAGTATTCAGTGGGCTTTCAAGTTCCCACCTCTAGAAATAGCATTCATTGATCCAGTATCTTTTTCATGCAGGAAAAATTGGCTAGTTCCGGCCTTGGTTCGGCAAAGATTGTCTGTTGTACAGTACATGTTTAGATTAATAACATTTTATTTTCGATACATGAGCTTTTTTCCTAGAATATTTTCATGTAGGATAAGATGTTTTATAACGGGATTTTGTGATGCGGACAGTGAACAATTCTGAGATACCCAGTTGGTAGTTACAGAGACGATTTTTTGCATCTTTGTCATTTGCACTGTTTCCATGGGTAGCCAAACGGTCTTTCTTCCACTGTCTTTCAAACCATAACTCTTTGATAGATGAACATAGCTTCACAAGGAAGAAAGAAATGTGGTACCGATGATCTTGATTCTCTATCCGGAACGGGTATATATCCTTGTAGTAGGAATTCATTGTAAATAGTCATTTGTTTGTGACTCGTGGATTTCGACCTGACTGACGCGTTCTAACATCACTGTGACGGAGATGCTCACGGTGAGAGTTAATGCCACGACATTATTCTATATCGTACGATCCAACTGGACAAAAGTACAAGGCAACTTTTAATGTGAATTAATTCTCAGAAAGGTCGATATTTTAGACCAAAAATAAGATCAAACAGAAAATTTCCTTTGGCATATTTTGGATTAATTTTCTCATAATTGATTTTATAAACAATCTACGCAAAATTTTGATTGCAATTCAACTGAACTTAAATGAAACATTGAAAAGTCCTTGTTGTATTATATAAGGGTTTTCCCGACATGATTTACCTTCGATAGCATGAGAGTACACCTTCTTCACCAAATAATCTTTCAATAAAACATGGATTTCAACGATCAATTACTGAAGTATTCTTCTGCTTTGCACGAAAGAGCTACAGCCAGACCAGAGTTAAAATGGAGTTTTCAAGCTTATACACGACATCGTTATTTTTGTTATCGTTAGGTCAGTGGTGAGAGTGGAACACGTTATTCTTTCGTTCCTACTCTCGTTCGATCCTTTCACGTTTTTTTTTAAAACATCTTTTTTTCATTTTATACATAAATCATTAGTGGTATTTCATCTTACTGAATTGTGATCTTTAAGCAAAACCATTGCGAAATATACCCGTGTACTGATAGTATGTTCATTTTATTGATCGGTATTATTATGTGTGACCTTATCACAGACTGATAGGTCATCCTGGTTCGGGTACAACCAGTTATAGATAGACGGTACATTTACGGCTGAGACCACTTAAACGAATAGTTTTAATGAAGACTATTTTTCATCAAACGGTACCTTATGCTGTGCTCTAAGTTATGAATTTTCCAATACTTTATTAGATTCTAGTGACCTTAACCCATTTCTTAATGTTTTAAGATGACAGTCTACATGGCAAGGGTATTAGAGAAATGATTTTATAATTTCATTTTTTTTCTTGCTTAAATTGTATGAGAGAAATTTGTTTAATTTAGACAAAAGTCGTATGTCATTTTGTTTTGTAAATGATTGTGAATCCTTATGTGCATAAACCATTGTGCCCTTCAAAAAGTGTTAAATGTTGTATAAGTTATTTGCCTTGGATATTTCAGTTTATGTTTCATTTCGAATTATAATCTTTCATTTATTTGATAATTTTTAAGGTTTTCTCGAAAACAGTTTAACAATATAAAAGAAGTCAATCTCTCTCTCTCTCTCTCTCTCTCTCTCTCTCTCTCTCTCTCTCTCTCTCTCTCTCCAATTGTAAACCAAAATGAGTATAAAACAAACCATCTTCGTTTCCATAGCCAAGCATCAGTGTTAGGTCATCATTACATTCCTTAATGAATCGTTCTTCAGATAGACTATTTTGACTTTTTGTGCCGGTCTTATATAAACTGTTTAACTTTCCCTCACCCAGCTTTCTGGACCACCAACGGTTCCGCTTCCACCGTAGAGAAGGTACCATTGCCTACTTCCTGGGAGATAAAACAGACCAATCGATGACACGTGGCGCCAAGCTGTACGTGCTGCATCATATTCCGTAACGGTGTACGCGAGCGTTCTTTAAATGTATGCTTTTCCTTAGTATTAAAATATGGAAACCTGACAGGGAAAAGGACCAAACGTCATATGGCATACATTTTCTTTATAAATTATGATGATATGCACAATTTATATAGTTGGATTTTCGGACTTTCTTTTAAAAAAAAACAAAAAAACTGTTAAATTCAAATGCGAAGAAACCTAGCATACAAGCATATTATTTAAGAAACTGATCCAAAGTAAGCGTCCGTACATTTTTACTTCTATTCCCAAAGTAATAAATGTTACATAGAACACGTGTCGGTTCGTATAAACTATGGAATCATACAGGTGTCCTTTGCAACATCGCTTCACTCTTTTTGGGGCCATTCATTCTTATTATATTATCTCCATTTGAAGAGATGCGGATACCTACATAATTTTTTTTAAAAAAAGGAACGGAAAATTCTCATAGATGCAGTTTGAAATAAGCAAGAGGTAGATATGGCGGTGGGCGAAATTTTAGAGCAGTCTTAGGGAATCTACATGATGAGTCTGCCCTTGTGGTTTACACTTTGTTCCTCGGGCATTTCTTGTTGCTGGTTAAGAAGTGGAAGAACAACAAGAAACAATTAAATGTGAAGAAAAGTGTGTTCTGTTGCAGGCATACACAGAAAAAGAAGCTAACAAACAAAGAAACAGTCAAGCTGATAATGAAGATAAGCATAATTCAACTTTTTAGTTGCATCTGTCCATTGTGTGTGGCCACTTTTGAAAATACCGCAGACTTTAATAGAAGATGACAGATTGTCACGGGTTGCCCCCGCCTCTTTGTTGGGGGTGGTTTGAGTGGAATTGATTAACGGATTGTACCTTCTTACAAGGTGTACGCTTTATTGGGTTATCGTTGTCTAGAGGGTGATCGCCTTCGGTGTTATTGCCCGGATCGAGTAAATATTAATATAAAGTATGAAACTTATAGGTGGAATAGATAGAGATCTGAGCAGATATATAAAACAGAATGACACGAGCCCCCGTACATGAAAAAATAACAATTTAATCAATTACATAAACAACCGTGATAATGCATTACATTAGGAAGATACACTTCTTTTTGAAATAAATCATTCACCGAATTTCAAACACAAATATACTTATATAAATAGCCGGTCTGTTTTAAATGATAGAATTAGTTCATCATAGAATCGAGTGAACAATCGAAGTCATTGCCTTGTACAACTTCATAACCTGCTTATTTCCGGTTCATTCCAACTTCACTGTGGCTGTTCTTCTTGGTCCTTTCCACTTTTCTTTTCTCTTCTCCAAACTCTCTATTGTCTCGCCTCTTTCGGCCCTCGAACTTTGTGTGGGTAGGTGGATACGTAAGTACGTGATACGTAGTTACTTGGATAAGTAGGTCGTGGATACGTTCCGTGAAGCTATTTTCCCTTTTCAAAATAAACAGAGAACAACCTAAATTTCCTGTCAGATATCCTACTGGGAATAGACCATCACTCCCCTCTCGTTATGTCAGATATCGTTCTATCGGAATTCAAACAAGTACCAAAGGCTATCTGGTCAAGCTAAACATGGCAGACCATAAACAAACCCAGTTTCATAAGATTAATGTACTTCCTAACGGCTTTCAACCTGACTCACATTATCATCACAAGGGACATAACAGTCCGTCTCAATTACGCAAATGAATGAATGAAATTCATTACATGGCTTAACTACGTTAATTTCAGTCAATACACACATTCAAGTCTTTAGCATATATGAAATCTCACTTCATGGCTTAACAACGTTAATTTCAGTCAAAACACACTCAAGTCTTCATCATACGTCAAATCATCTAAGGTCGGTGAATTCACACGGATTCTCGTAACTCATATCAGCTAATGTAAGGCATGAAATTCTTAGAATACCTATTTTCCTATAACAATCAAGACACATTCAAACAATTCGTCAAACTTATATAAAGAAGATCATTGTACGGATTCAGATAGATGAACTCACACAGTTGTATTCATATCAAGAAAATTGATGTACGAATTTAAACAAATAAATTCATGCAAATATAAGCAAATAAACCAAGCAAATCGTTATACAGATATCAACGAATTACATAAGATTAGCGCAAATACCTTGTGCTTTCAAGCTTTGCTCGCTTCTACCCCAGAATTGTGTCCGTCGTCTTTCCAGACATCCGGCCCCTTGGATAATTATTTTACGAGAGAATTTCTTCCGAATTCAACCTCGGAGTCTCCTACCTTTGTTTTCTCTTGCAGAAAAACGTAGACTGACTAAATTTTGCGATGGGACATATTAAAACCAAGAAATTCCATGTGGGAACCACGCCCCTTATTTAGCGTAACCAATCCGGATTAAATATATCTCCCGCCTTTTATAACTAGCCGCCAAAATTGTAGTCTGCGTGACCTCTAAATTTCCAAATAACTGATCCTAGACAATTTCAAAATCTGACATTTCCGATACAAGATCGAAGTTAACCCTACCCTTCCAGTCTGTCTGACGGTTAAATAAACGAATGCTTCATTAAGAATCACTTCTCTCACATGACAAAGCCATTAAAAATCCGTGCATTATGGCTATTTAACACGCCACGGTCCCCATAAATCTAATTAATCGTTCACCTGCCCAAATTAATGTGCTCTTCATAGATCGACAGAAATTTGCACCCTTACACAGATCTTGAAATGTTTATCAGATAATATAATTATTTAAACGGTTAATAAATGTTGTCTTATTTTATATCAAAGTTAGACCACTATTGGAAGGTAAACATTTGTTGGATGATAAACGTGCTGTTCGGAAGAAACTGCTAAAATATAAAGGAATTGTATTTGAAATGTTCTAAATAATTTGTTTCTTTTTTGTTTTGGTTTTTAACTTGTCAATAAATTTAATGTAGATCGCTGGACAAAATTACTTTCAATATAATGATCTACAGCTGCACGTGCAGCACGCCGGACATGTGGAGATATATGCATGTGATACAACATAGATAAATGATAATGAGGTAAAAAAAATATTGGAGAACAATTCTGTTACTAAGCGAAGAGCATAATGTAAACTCCGTTGGCTCTTAGGATTCTCTCTCACTGATATGAAGGCCGACCTGGATAAAATTTTAGGATGTAATTCTCTGTCATATCGTTCAATTCTGAGATGGTTTCATCGCTTTAAAGATGGTCTTGAATTCATGGACGATGACACACGTTCTGCAAGACCGTTGTCTGCAATTGGTAAGCAGGAAGTGACTGATGCTGAAGAGGGCGATTGATGAAATGTTCGATACACAATGGCAGATACTTTTATTTTGACGGGCATTACTTCGTCAATTATTTTTAATGTATTGAAGAATCTTTCGAAGCTCAGAAAGGTTTTGGCAAGATAGGTTAGTTGTTGGTTAATCAAAAACAGGCTCGGGTTGTAATTGTTGATGATGAAAAGAGTGACCAGAAACAGTTGAATAAGACTGACACAGGTGGCGAAGCCTGGATTTACTTTTTTGAATCAGACTCGTGAGAAAATTAAGTAAGTTTAGATCGGAGAAAATGGACAGATACCAAAAAATACTCGATGTAGTCGACCTGTTCAGAAAGCTTCATACACACTTTTTTTCGATACAAAAGACCTAGTCGTCCAGGTACCTGTGCCTGACTTTACTAGTATCTCTGGACATTTGTATACCTTCAAAGTGTTGCCGAAAGTTGTCGAACACCTGCGAACCACCCGTACGCGTACAGGTACTGAGGTATTTATCTACTCCATGACAACGTATCAGCCCATATATCTGCCATCGTGACGGACTTCCTGAAGGAGCACAGGATCCAAACTTTGCCACATCTTCCATATATCCCTGCGCTAGCTCCATGTGACTTTTTGGATTTTTCCCGTTATAAAAAAAAAATGCGCTGAGTGGCAAAGGATCTGAATGCCGCCATGCGTAGTGGGACTGTTGAGAGAGTGTTATACGCAATTCGATGCGAAAGGCACAGTCGTCCAAGTACCTGTGTCTCACTCTGCTAGTATCTCTGGACATTTGTATGACTCCAAACTGTTGACAAAAGTTGTCGAAAAACTAGCGACCGGTAGCGAGGTGTCCATTTATTCCATGGCAACGCACCAGCGTGTAAACCCGCTCTCGTGACAGATTGTTCCTGAAGGAGCACAGGATCCAAACTTTGCCACGTCCTCTACATGGTCCTGATTTAGCTCCAAGGTGTTGTGGGGTTTTTTTGGGGTTTTGGTTTTTGCTCATTCCCGTTATCGGAAATCCACTGAGGGACAAGCGATCTGAAAGCCACCATTCGGTTGGAAGTGATAATTACGAAGAAGTGCATACAAAATGGCATTTAATTATTGGATAATTACACACGAAAGTGTGTAGATGTGCATATCTTTCCTTATTCTTTGTTGAACGTAACAAGATGGACCGAGAAAAGGCAATGAAGAGTTGTCAATTCATTCAGAAATGCAAGGTCTGAATATTAAAAACCAACGACGTCTCTCTGCAGTGAATATGTTGTTTCCCACTGGTAAATGCTTAGTCACATTTCTCGCATTAGTATTGGTATCCGAGAAATGTTGTTATACTTTAATAACATCGAAGTGTTCTTGATGGTGAAGCACATGAATGCATTTTCGGTCTGGAAATCTGGTCCTCGAAACACGACCGACTTGAAGGTACACTTTCAACGAATAGCAAGTAGACAGAATGACAGCACGTCTTTAAGTTTTGTATTTCAGGAATGCCACACACGGTCTCTTTGGAAGTAGCTGCTTGCTGCAAAATGTCTTCTGGTTCTCTTCATTGCTTGGGTCTGTCCGATTGTCGAATTCGCTCCTATGATCTTCCACTGCGTCGTTCTTCTAGACCCGATGACGATGGCCCAGACTAAGCACATCTAGTCGTGTGAGTTGTCAATCTGGACGATACTGCGTTGTGTACTGCGAACTTCGCCCACAAATAACACTTTTCTTTGTGGTACGCTACCTTTTGGAGGTTAAACTTGGGTCGTGTGAAAAGTGTCTTTGTCTATTGGTGATGTTAAACTCGTCATTGGATGTTTGAACGTGTTGAATTTCATGGTGAATAGGGAATCTCAAACGATCGTCCTTCTTAGCTTGACGTTGTCATTTTAATGTTCTAAAAGGAATCCCACAAATCGGTACTGAAACATGCTGCTTTCTAGGGTGGTACTTCAGACTTAAGATCTTTACATTTCACCGTGTATCTGTAAGCCGTGGTTCAAAAATGTTTTGGAAACGTCTCTCAAATGCAAAAATAATCTTCAAGATCTACTGAACAAGTTCTATCTTGGTGGATGTTGACTCTCTTGGTCTTGTGGCAGAGCAGGTAGAAGGTGTTGGTTCAGGCTCACTCGTGTCATCTTCAAAAATACTGACATGCACTTGTGCTAACACTTCTCTTAAAATATATAAGGCGACACCGAAAGTCGTCGCCGTCACCTCTTGGCTGTTTCTTATAGTTTATCTCTGGAATAGTTTGATCGTTTCATTTTGATTGCAGCATTTAGTCTAAGTGTTACACACGCTCGGTCGGTCGGTCGGTCGGTCGGTCGCGAGAGAGAGAGACAGAGACACAGAGAGAGAGAGAGAGAGAGAGAGAGAGAGAGAGAGAGAGTCAGACAGAGACAGACAGACAGACAGAGTTTCTCGCCCCCCCCCCCCAAAAAAAAACAACAATATATTCATTCAGCTTTCAGGTTGTGAAGAAAATGTAAGTGTCAAGACAAATGGTCATTCTCGTCAGTGATTTACAGTGAGTCATTCGAAAACATCCTTTAGATAAGACTACGGACTACTCCTTTCGAGATAAAAGACAAGATACTTGCTATATCTGTCAAAAGAGTGGACATCGTGCACCAGAATGCCTACAATGTCAAAGCAAAGGAAAGATAGAAGACAAGAGGGACAAATTTAAAGATGCTTGCTATAATTGTCACGAGAAAAGGGCATTTGTCGTCAGTGCGTCCTAAGAAAAAAGAACAAGCAGGCAGAGAAGTGGGAGGATGAGTGTTTTTCAGATAAAGAACCCATTTCCGTCAAGAAATTCAAGAAGGCAAGACAACTAAAAAAGAATTTCAAAAGAAAAACAGGGACAGACAGTAAAAGAACGAAAGAAGAAGATGGACTTCAGTAATGCGTCATGAAATTTTTGTGTGCTTCTGATGCAAAGAAAATATGCCGAAGAAAACGTAATGTACGTGTCTCTTTGTCTTGATTTTTTTCTTTTAGTTTGGATAAAACACTTAAACACACTCAGACACGTACAAAATTGAGCCATTGGGAAGGGATTTGAGTTTTACTTGATTTGGTAATCACTGAGTTTTTTCCACGACCAAATCTTATTCCTCCTGCTGCCGATGTTACTTCTTAAGTACTGGTAGTAGTAACTGCTGTCGCTGCTACTGGCATCTCTGTGAGTGTGGATGAAGTGATGGAAGGTTTTTATATCTTAGCAAGTCAAGGTCTCTTTCTCTTGGGTTTAGCTAAAGAAGTCCCATACATTTGTCTCAGATACTTTAATTCCGCCAAATTGTCTTGCAGCACACACATCGTTTTGTTTTCACTCCCTTCCGTCTGTCCTTCAAAACTCAAAGTTTTTCTCTTCTCTTCTTTGCGTTTTCTCTTTTTTGCCTCTTCTTCCTGTTGTTGAATAAATACTTCTACTTCTTTCTGTCGTTGCAAAAGATTTTTAATTCCTCCTTCTCTTTCTGAAATAATTCACTAATGGCGTTTCGATCCGGTCTCATGCTATATAAATAAACGCATTTTCCTGTGGTGTCACCCGTTCTCAAGACAACTCAAACAAGATGTGAGCAAGCGTAGAGTCATCAACCATCGTTTCGGGCATGCTGTTCAATCCGGACGACCTCATGTACGTGAATTCATCATGGGCAATTACCAAGATCACAGACACAGCACTATGGAAAAGAAGAATTTATATGAAGAGACAAGGTGTTTAAAACGGGTCCTACTCTACCCACAGTTCGATGAAGTTCAAGAAGAAGAAGACCAATGAAGCGATGCCACTTATACGAACCGCGTTTGGCTAATAAGCCTCAACAGCCCTTTTCAGCGCCAACCAGATCTCTTGAAAAGAGAGATACTAGTACTATCTTTATGTTTTGTATTTGTATGTATTAGTGTTTATCTATGTTTCTGACGATTAAAACTTGAACCCTTTTACCCCCTGTCTCTTCTGTTTCATAGTATACTTGTATGTAAGGGTGTAGTAGTGTCTATAAACACTTCCTATCCTAGTATGTGTATATGTTTGTGTGACAGTATGTGTATTAAAACTTCTTACACTGTTCATTGGAATGTGTGTGTGTGTGTGTGTGTGTGTGTGTGTGTGTGTGTGTGTGTGTGTGGATAGTAATCAAAAAGCGGGTGCTGGCTTGTAGATGGAGGTAATACCCGTATGACCCTCAATCATCCCACGTAACTACTTGTGTCTCTGTGTATGTTCCTATCTTATTTGTCCTTGAGAAAGACTTTGCTCAGGTCAAAACGCGATGTACCTTTGTTAAATTCCAGGCAAAGTAACCAATATATATATATATATATATATATATATAGAGAGAGAGAGAGAGAGAGAGAGAGAGAGAGAGAGAGAGAGAGAGAAATACTATCAGATAGATACTCTTCTTGTGTTGAGATGTTATACGTACAGAAGTGGACAGAAAATGAAACATAAAACTTAATTCAATTATCCAACAGTCCTTGCCAGTCCCGATTGCTATTCTGTATCTCAGATGCATAGAACCTTGCGACTTTGCCTTCTTGTATACACAAGTTACCAGTTTATGTAGTGCTAGAGAATAAGCCTGCTTGTCGTTCATGTTTAGAGAAAGCATCAATAGGTGAGCCCCGCTAATTATGTGATTGAAATGACAAGTTTTCCTGGTTACCAGATAAAGTAGTAGATTTTGTGCCAAGATTTCAATGTCTGGGTTTGAAAAACGAGTTTGTCGTATTAACGAGACTAAACATAATTAAACCAAATGGCTCCTATTATAAGCGATTGTCAGGTAAATAACTGCCAGGTAAAGGCAGCTTGAATGCTTGTATGAGATGTGGACCAGAAATAGTTTATGGAATCAAGTATTCTGAAAACAGTCTAATGTGGTAAATGTTCTACGTCAGACGGAAAGATATTGCATTATCATCAACCATATCCTCGTTGGAGTAAATCCTATTCGGAGGGTGAGATCATCGGTCACGTTCCGTATAGTTCCCTACAAATTTAGATAAACAGAAAAACAAAAATCTCGATTTTTTATTCTTTACTCGTTACTCTAATGACAAAATATCTGATGTGATATATTCACCAGTTTAAGCTTCATTCTTGCTACAGTCTATCCTGACATTAGGTCTTAAACTGGCGGGTGCGGGGAGGGGGTGGGGACAACCGGACCTTTCCTATAGTCAGTTAAATAGTTGGGCTTATGTCCTGCAAACCTTTAAAATTCATGAACGTCCGAAAGTTTGCCACCTGGTCCCTAACCAGGGAATCCTCCCCACAGACCCCTTGTCAACTTGTTTGCGCCTCCTCCATTCCCACCCCAACAAACAGTATCCTGGATCCACCCCCGGGAAGGGTCAGAGTAGGTACTAAATATTATTTGATTAGCTCTAAAGGTCTATGACCAGAAGAATTTTGAGATGGCACGATGGCATCTGTTAACAGTTGTTGGTTACCTCTGGTCCTCTTTGATTAGCTCTAAAAGTCTATGACCAGAAGAATTTTGAGATGGCACGATGGCATCTGTTAACAGTTGTTGGTTACCTCTGGTCCTCTTTGATTAGCTCTAAAAGTCTATGACCAGAAGAATTTTGAGATGGCACGATGGCATCTGTTAACAGTTGTTGGTTACCTCTGGTCCTCTTTGATTAGCTCTAAAAGTCTATGACCAGAAGAATTTTGAGATGGCACGATGGCATCTGTTAACAGTTGTTGGTTATCTCTGGTCCTCTTTGATTAGCTCTAAAAGTCTATGACCAGAAGAATTTTGAGATGGCACGATGGCACGATGGCATCTGTTAACAGTTGTTGGTTACCTCTGGTCCTCCTTTTACCAAGAGGACAATGACGAATGAATTTCTACCTGAGGTATATAGTTGGTCCTTAAAAAGACTAAAAGTGTTATAGTTTTACGATTTTGCAGAGGTGTGTAAATTTTGTGACAAAATAATGATCTTTATATTTTAAAGAAAGTTACAAGCATTGTGTTACGGCTCGAGGTTTTAAACTAAGTAGCAGAAAGGAGCGAAACCAACAAGTATATTAAATTAACAAATACATTTATTTCTCTAAGCTACAAAGTGAAAATTGAAGAGGAACTTAAGTATTGTGAATTAAATCCAAAAACTATTCAAATATTGAATGTGCTGATGTAATATTGGTATTGAATGAGTTGATATACCAACACTCTTGATGTTTCACCATGATATAATCCAGAAAATCTTTAATTTAATTGAATAGTGATTTATTCCAAAAAGCCAATAAGTACTTTGTAATTCCAATTAATTATTTTTACATAAATGATCCCTCTCAAATTATATCTGAACACAACTGAAAATGATTCCACAGACTGATTTTAAGTTATGGATGAAATAATTTTTGTTTACCTCAACCTGATATAAAAACCTAAGACAATAAAATGACCAGGATGTTGGTCAAAAGTTCTCTCGCAGAACATTCTAAGTTTGTAAATATGGCTAGAACTTGAACTCAAATATCAGTAAACAGGTTATTAAGAAAATGATAAAAATCAGATAGGCCATAACTACTCTATCCTCAATCACGGAGAAATATCGAGCCACAAATTGAATTAATATGCATAGAAAGTGTACATTAGCCTTGTCCTGCAACTCGATTTAATGCTGCAATTAATAGTAATTTTTAATCAATATTTAAGGGGATATAATTCTACTAAACAGAAAACAACTATTTGTACATACAAGCCGTTAAACGTTTTTATAACTAGACTTTAAACTTTAGCAGTGATGACTCAGTCGATAGATTCAAAGTACTGTGTGATACGAAATTCTGGAAAAATTGGTGAAACTTAGCTGTGTGATGGCAACAATCTTATGTACAATATCTTATTGGCAATTAACTGATCAGGGTGTTTCAGGGTTAGTCAGATAGATATTGCGGCTTCACGTTTACACTCGGACACAAAACAATTTTCTAAATGTGCAGTAACATTACCTGATGAGCGAGCTTTTAGTTCATGCAACAAAGACATATATCTTAGATAATCTGACTCATCCGCAATAGCTTGAACAATCCACCAAACCACTATTTGATATTAATCTACTGAAAGAATAAATACTGATTTGATCATGGGCTTAATGAAAAGATCATGGCAAAATGTTTCATGCCTTGCTTGATCCTGTCCACGAACGATTCTGTTTTATCTTTTCCGCCACCAATGCTAACCTCACATATTCCTTCTCCGCCTCCAAATAAACCTTTTACCAGATTTGCTATTATAGAGTGAGGGTTGCTACAATCATGTATATATCTTAAATATTCGCAATTGCTACACCCTCCTGTTTGAATAGGTATTGTAATCTTAACCTAATGGTGGCATTTCTCTAATTTTTTAATCCATGTTATTAATGTTGCCTCAAAAAGTAATTCTCTAGACATGTAAATGTCCAACTATTTGTGATCTTTTACTGAAATATTTTTTCTACAGTTCTTCTAATTTTTGCTTAATCTTTTACTTTGGTGTTGTCCTTCCGTCCTCTATCGTTTGTGAAAATTCAACGCTAAGTTCGTGTTATATATTCACATTTACAGCCTTTACATAAACTCTTCATTCTCGTTCTTCTTGTGGAGTAAATAATGTACAATCTGAGGGTAGAAATTTCCCCCTCTGAATTATTTCCTTGCATTAATCTGTTATCATTCTTTATATCCAACACAGTACGGTATTGCACTTCAAGTTATGTGTCTCCTAAGAGTACAACTTGTTTCGAACTATACACAATTCTTGAATTGGAACACCATTTAACTCATCTTTATCCAATCCTACAACTTTTTTATATTATCTTTCTTGAAGTCACTTCTATCATAAAACTGGGTGTTATCCTGTTTGTGATCGTAAACGTTCCTTAACACATATACAGAGAAAATCAGTGAAGTTTAGCCTCATATGTTCATCATATACTAGCTTTAGCTTGTTGTAGTGCATTTCATACATCAACCACTTACTTAGTGCTAGCAAGGTGAAACCACCACAATGGTCCGACGGATATTTTAACGTAGGGTTAAATAGAGGAAAATGTCAAAGTAGAGATAATCCATATACAATTTTGGGCCATTCGAAATAAGTGACATAAAATGAGTCTTTTTCCAGAATAGTTATTAATATCGGCGGAAGAGAGAATTATGTTAACTTAGATGGGCGTGTTAAATTTTTGGCTATTGGATAAAGTTAATCGTGATTGTTTAAGCTAAACGGGAGGTGTGAGTTTCCCAGACGAAATTCAAGGTTTTAAACAATATCCCTCGCGAAATTAATCAGTCTAAGTTTCTGTAGATAGCCAAGAAGTTGACTTCGAGATCAGTAAAAAGTGCTTTTCTGGATAAATCTGTCCAAGGGAAGGGTGTCTGGAAAGCTGAGGACACGGTAACAAGAGATTCGTCTTGATAGGAAGGGGGGGGGGCGAGTCTCGGAAAAGTACACGACTTGTCTCAATCATCTATAATATGTTCATTAATATAAGTTTTAATTATTTGCTCAAGTTATCGATTTAAATTCATACATCAATTTTCCGTGAGATCGGAAATTAATGGTTTGCATGTATTTGTCTCGAATTTTATATTACTCATGTTTTCTAAGGATGTTTGCATTACATCTGATAAACAATGTGTGAGTATATGCATTTATCTGTCTTAAATGATATGTATCAGGTATGCTAGGAATTGGTTTTACCACATCTGGAAATGTATGTTAATTACTTGCTAATTAACAAGTAATGTAGTTAGGACGAAACGTGAAGTCCATTAATTCATTTGTATAATTAAATTGTGAATTTTTTTCAACAGATATCGATGGTGTTATCATAAGGAATGCCTGTCGACCGACATCATTCAGCTAGTGATTTATAGCCCACAGTAGGGGATAATAATAAAAATAATAATACTAATAATAATAATAATAATAATAATGATAATAATAATAATAATTTATCAAAGAGGTCTAGTTATAGTATGGTTCCAGATATGAATGTGGCTAGCAGCTAGGAAAAGACATTAATTATTTATAATGATAGGGTTGTGTGTGTATCATGCTGCGAACTGACCATATTAGCCTTAGTTCTGTTGAGTTACCATAAGATATCTGATCCAACAAGAGTGGGAATATTGTTCGACGCCAGAAAAGGAAAACCTGAAAAATATTGAGGTTATGTTTAATTTATTTGAAGAAAAAAAAATAGCTGCATGTGTGCACCATGAAGTGGGGAAAGACAGCAGACAACCAAGTACGGTAGATGAGCCGGAAGAGGCTGGAGAGATAGAGAGAACAGGAAAAGCAATACGGCGACTCTGATCTGTCAGTCAGATTTTTTTTGACAAGAAGGGAAGCAAATAAGTTATGCCGGCATGCTAAACAATGAATTTGTTCGTTCACTCGATTGAGTGATGAAATTTGTTTTATCGGTATAACAGAACGGCTAATTGCATTTCTTCTAAATGTTGTAATTCTGTTTTCTAACAGAAAGCTTATCCTTCAAACATCATGTTCAATTTCATTTTGTTCATGTAACAGATTAAATTGTTATATTTTAAATATGGTGGCTAGTGTTGTTCTATTCTATATCTCTGATCATATCTCTGTTATTCCATCCATTAATTTCATATTTTATGTTATTAATTACTCTGTCCGGGAATAACACTGTAGTTGATCATCTAGATAACGATACCCAAAACAAAGGCGCCACATAATAAGTGGACCGCCCCTAACAAAGACACTAAAAAATCTGTGTTGACTTTTATTTGGCTGTCCATTTAAAGTTCTTGACAGCCATGAATTACTTCATGGTACACATATACAATTGTTATTATTGAGTTACATGACGAATGACAGACTTTGACAGATAGTATACTTCGACATCTCATTTTACCTTCACAACTGACATAGCATTGATTAACTTTAGCATGTGTTATCTGTGATCGTCACAGACATGAATAAAATTTCTTGATTAGTGGTAATTTAGTTTCTTTAAAACCGTTTAGCCTTTTGCAAAAACTAAATAGATTTATAATTTGAAATCCTAACCCTCAACCTATATTACTGAGTTTTCCTCGGATATCATTTGTGACATAAATAATTAAGCTAATTTAGGTCTCATGCATGGAGCGCTACCTTAGGCTGAAGTCGTACATATATCGGCCTGTCATAAATTTCGATGTGTCCATTTATCAGGTTAGACAGCATATTTACGATTGTCAGGTTTTGTTTTGTGCAAAGTAATTCCACATTCTGTTTGTCAATTTTCTATTCAACCATTTCTAATGCAGAAACTTTCGTGTCCGAGTAAGCAGAGACTTCTTACCGTTCTGGTTGTGAAATTATTTCTCTTCATTGTGTTATGAATATTTAATTTAATTGTTTGTCTGTTAGTTTTAATTTATTTACATGCTATTGTAATGTAACATTGTTTACTGGACTTGACCTTGTCCAAAACTGAGTTCAGGTCTGTTTGACCTGATTGACTTTTTAAATCTTTTTATTTCATTGACATAAACAACTAATAATAGCTTCATTATCCTCTGTGGGCATGATTTCATTGACCAAATTATTATTCAGGTAAACATTTTGATTTGGGTCAGCGTTTTGGGGATTCCAACGTGAATTTTATAGGGTATGATGTTTTAAATAAACAATGCTAATTAAATCCTGCTAGAGAGTTATTTTCATTAGGTAATGGTTGTTTTTAGAAAATGCTAATTTGTGACCTGAGGCCAAACAGAGAATTATATTATCTTGTGACTGTCAGAATTTTACCAGTTGTGCTTTAACATCTGGCACTTTAAATTGTATTATGCTGTGTCCAGTTTGGGCTGAATTTTATTTTTCAAATTATTGAATTCAATTGATTATATTCTCTGGAAATACAAAAGAACTCTGACAAAATTCTTGGATCAAGACATTCATTGGAATTTATACTGAATTTAAACCTGAAATAATAGTTCTGTGATTCAACGAAAGGCTGCTGACACATCAGTACAATGCAGACACGTCATCCCCTTCAATTTTAAATCTCTTCGGGACTTGAACTGAGTTTTATTCAGGACTTTTTATTACTAGGACTGGTGTCTTTAATTCTTGGATTATTTTTGGATTTAATTCGCAATGCCGTAAGTTCTTTTTTCTTATTTTTCACTTTGTATTCTATGGAAATAAATTGTTTCTCAAATTGTACAAAACTTGTTGTCTTCAGTCTTTTCTGTTACTTATTTTAAGAGCATAGACTCGTAACAATTGTATCTTTCCTGATTTTGCTGTTTAAAGATTGTTCTAATCACGTCATGTATAGTATCCCCATCTGTAAGCAGAATGTCACTTTAATCATTTTTACAATTCGGGATATTTTATTTCGTTTTTGTCCTATTTCATCTGTTCCCACATTTGACCGATAGGTCTAAAAGCAACTAGACTTTAAGTGTCATGGTACAGATAGATACCTCAGATTCCCTTCTTTTGCAAGTCATTTACTTTACAATTTTGTCTTTCTAACTGAACATCTTTGTGGCCTTTTAACTTTTTACAAATCTTTCAACAACGACTTTATAAAACGGAAAATGAATCTATCAAAACCAAAGTTAGATTGAAAAGGTCTTGGAAAGTTCGATTTATGAATTATCTCAAATAAACTGAATCTTAGAAAAAGAAAATTGTATTATTGCACTAAAAGGATTAAAAAGACGATGCAAGTTTTTATATGTTCAAGTTTCATTTTTTAAAACATAGACTGTATGTCAGTTTTTATCACTATACATTGCATGTATTTTTCCATTTAATTAAATTGTATGTCAGTTTTTATCACTATACATTGCATGTATTTTTTCCATTTAATTAAATTGTTCAATAAAGAGACATTTTGTTCACATTCAGGAACAATATATCCCAAAAACAGCCTCTGAATATTTTTAGCAATGCGCATGTGCAAAATCTATTACGTAGCTACTATTCAGTCAGTACATCTTTCCATGACCTTTCTATCATTCTTCTTCGCGTAAATGTTCCATTTAATTTTTTTCCCCTTTCAACGCTGTCTAAATCAATATCGTAGTTTTAGTATGAACTCCAGAACTACAGCAAAATATATAACTATGTAGTACCTAAACATAAATTTAAAATATTTTACAGAAAGTACTGGTACGATACGTCTTTCAATAGCGACTGTCTGTAAACATATGGCTCAAAATTATATTAATTGCTTTTATAACTTTTCATGACATGCGCATAAAGCCGATAATTCAGGAATGTCTGTGTTTATGACACCATACTTAAATTTTCAGATAAGTATTATGTAGGTTATTCGTACACGATGAACGAACGTGTATCGCCTGAATAAATTCAGCGCGACTGTGTATGGAAGCTTCTTAACATATATTATCAAATTTTCGCAAAATTTTCTGAAAAGATTTACTTCTTCCATCCCATAACACCATAAAAGTGTCATATTATACTGCTAAAAGAGATTTGCAAATATACATCGATAAATATAAATTAAAAACAATTGATATAAGACATTTAAGTTGAATGATTATGTCATTTATATATAAATCAAACAGGAAGTAAAGTAATGAGCAGACTGGTACATATATTTTTCTTCTTCCTTGTGCTTAATGCATGTGCTGGTTTCCTTTGGCCTAATCCATAAGTTAAGAAATAACCCGAATGGTCATGTTTCAACTAGACCATAATCTTGAACACATAAACCCTTTTGTTTTTGTTCTCTTCTTTGGGTTTATATAAGTCTCCAATTCTTCTTTATCTTTCTAATGCGTTGCATACATTCATTTTTGTGATCCTCTATTTTCATTTTGATGTTATCTGGGTTTTCTTCTAGATATTCATTGTGCATTTTTGTTTTGCAATGTTTTATCAAAGGATATATATTTTTTCGTTCTACCACACTTACATTTAAACCTTTCATCATCAATGATTTCCGACTTCCAATATGTAAAATTAATCCATCAAATATATGCGATCACTTGTATATTTTGTATACGGACTAATGACAAATCTGATATTATTGTTTCACGTTTTTCCATCTCTTATTTTCTTTTCTCACATTATTGTTTCCATTTATTTTCCGGACTAACTTTAAAGTAGTGGAAATAGCTTAAACAAGTAGCAGTTGAAAAAGTAGTAAGATATGTAAGGTTGGCACTCATTTTCTTCCCACTGACTTACGTTTATGTTTATCAAGGGCAGAGTTCTTATAAAGCGATAAAGTTCTAACGCAGCAGACGAAGAAGAAAGTGGCTGGTAATAACTCATGCATCGTACTACTGACATCTTGAAAAAAATTTATTGCTGCTACTCTTAAATGGTCGTCGCGACATGTTCTTTTTTCAATGAAACACTTTTTACAGTCTGTTCGTCTTCTGTTGGTTCTACTTGAAAATGATTCCGATCTGACCTCACAAAATGGCTGCAATGGAGACCATCTTGAAAATATCTGTACCACTGCTCCTTCTCAAAATAAAGATTGTAAGATTTTCCACTGTAATAACACTAATTACTTCATCCAAAAAATCTAGCTTGTGCTGATCTGACCTCATAAAATGGCTACCACGATGGCCTCCTTTAAAATCGTGTTCTTGTTTTTCCAGTTCACTAAACTCTTATTGCAATGTAATTGGTCCTTAATGAAAATGTCACTTATCTGACGATCAATATCTGTGATATTCTGATAGAGTTCAAAAACCAAACCTAATTCGCCTTGTATTCAAGTCAAAAGTCACTGTTGGAATCTTTTTACTCCATCGAGCTTTGGAATACAATGATTTGTACATATACAAATGAATTTTAACTAGACTTTTCATTTACTTGTTTGGGGGTGGGGTGGCGGGGGGGATGTTTTGTTTGTTTTTTGTTCAAAAATCCAAACGTCCTCCCTCGGGTTTTTATCTGTATTGTCTTGTATGCGTGATGACACAAGCAGGTACGAGTGTATTTTCTATCTGACCCAACTGATGGCAGTGATTTGTACTTTGGAGTTTCTCGGAATATGTTCAAGGTTTAAGCATTCAAGACTTTGTGGGGTTTTTTAATGGAGGGAAGAAGAGATCTTTTCATGAATTCCTGTAAATTCTTTTTCAGTCATTAGAGCGTAAAATCTTTGAATGCAATTTTGTTCACTGATAACGTATAATTTGACTAAAGCTGATTACTTTTTCAATAGAATTCAAGCAAAAGGATATTCCCAAGAGAAAATCAAGCAAACACTTAAAGCAATTCCTTGTGGTGACATATGCTGACGCTACACATTTCTTTTTTTGACGAGATAATTTCTGAATTTACACCATTGCATAGCCCTCGTGTTTGTTCAATGGCATCGTTAAACAATTCTGACAGCGTCTCTTGGCTTCAAAAGAGAATCATGACGGCTACAATGTATTTCCAATTTCTCTCATTTTTGCGCGCTTAATAGAGTGCAGAAAGCCCCGTTGGGAAAGTCAACGGATATCTATAAAACTTTTTTTAAGCCTATTTGTTACATCACAGATCACCCATCTGCCTCCGTAATGCAAAGATAGAGAAAAAAGATATCTGTAAATTGTTTTAGATTATCGGTCCTTCTTTAGAGTGCCACTATCGGAGCCAGCCATACAATGTACATTTTACATCCTTTCCAAATAAAGATTCACGTCCATGGAAGCAGATGGTGTCTTTTTGCTCCGCTTCTTTGTATAAAATCATATTTTACTGACTTTGCATTTCAGTTGTCTGTTGGCCGTTGAACTGCCTGTGACCAATGTGGTTGCGTGCCTTTTTCTTTGAATTTATTCTGTCTTGCATAATGCATTAAATGAAACGCGTTTACTTTGAATGGAAAAAGTGTGGTCATTGCTTGTTACTTGCAGATATATAGCGAATACAGATTACAGCAGCATTGGATTTTGCTCAGTTATAGAGCAGGTCAACCTGGGTCAGGGCAGTAACGATGGATTGATTGATGGTTTGGGGCGTTTAAGAAAGGTAAATGTTTGGCATCCTAAATGTGGCATGAAGTCATAATAATAAACAAGCTCGTCTGCAAGCGCATCAGCAAATTGTTTTATGACTCCCATGCATGTATGGAACGGGCATGAAACAGAAACAGATACCCTATCTGGATAATGCGAGTTCCATGTCCTCGCCTACAACACTTACTCCATTAATCGTCTGCGGCAAAGTTACTTCACTAATTGCATAGAAACCAAAATATATATACTATGCGGCTCATATATGCTTTTAGCAGAGAGAAAAAAAAACATATATCATAAGTTCCGACAGCAGACACTGCTTCACGGAAGATCTTCAAGATCAGTCTTAAGGAAGTACAGTTAGATGCCTGCAACTGTTATATCCTCTATGAGGAATCCAAGACTTGAATGTTTACAGAAAAGAACAATTAATTAATTGAGTTAAACCATTATTTAAAATTAAGAATGCACGTATTCAGGTATTTGTACTGCAGACCTTGGTTCATTTAATTGTACACTCATATTCACCCGACCAACTAACCCTTATCATCAAACTGAAGAAATATATAAATAATTTAAAATGGAAGCATCCGGAGGTTTTACATCTCAATACAAGCCATACACGTGAAACCGCGTGCAGCAGTCACACAAACGATGCGGTATCACAAATTTCTCTCTCTCTCTCTCTCTCTCTCTCTCTCTCTCTCTCTCTCTCTCTCTCTCACACACACACACACACACACACACACGTGCGCGCTCGCGAGACTACACCTTTAATGGGAAACGTGCCCAGAATAACTGAGAACTGAAACTATTGGTAATTGATATCATTTACTCACATGTATCCGTTTCGCTATCATTGTTTTTATTTATTTCTGTTTTTATTTATTTCTTCATCTGCAAGGGCGGATTATGTGAATGTATTTTCACTTATATAATGTATATTCGATTCTGTATTATTCTGTTTTGGATTTTCTATGTGTGTAGGATGTATCTTATAAATAGAAATCTTCACATTTATCATTATTTCTTATTACAATTCGATATACTTGATATTGGAATACCGCAATTTCATATCTTCAAATTCCACGTGCATGTATTTCAATATAACACACGTCCACATTCTACATGCATCATTTTATTGCAAGTCTCCTCTGCATTTTCGAATATTCATTTCATTACATCATTATTACCATAAAACTTAAAAATGCACAGGATCGTAGAGGTTACCATGTAGCACAGTGAAAGTTATGAGCTAGATGCTAGCATAATGCATTGAAATGTAATCAGCGCCATCCATTGTCATAATGAGACATTAGTGTAGTGACCCATTATGACAACAGATGGTAGCTGTTAATCACTGACGAGTAACACTGTCTTGGGTCCAGTAGTTTTGTTGTTAGGTCCAGTATATTGCAGATTCTAAGCATGGAGGCAGCACCGGCCTTAGCAAACCCGGGGCCCGATTTGGATCATTTTGGCGGGGCACCCTGGATTTTACGCTGTGTGAGCTCGGCATTTAGAAATAAACTTTTATACTAGTTTTATTTGATATTGAACTGAAAATTTTCTTCCATCGTTTACAAATTACTTTTTCTCTAATGATAAATTTTTGAAAATCACTGTCGCGCGGGACCCGATTGGGCCAAATCGGTCCAATCGGCCTAAGGTCGGCCCTGCATGGAAGACATTGCCATGGATTCCATTTTCCATCAACAAGCCTTTGTTAACTTGCCGCAGAATGATTTTCGGAGGGATAGGGCAAATATGTAGTGGTTAGCTGCAAAGTTTTACGGATGTAGGCCCAGAGATGTTTAGAGGTAAAACCCAAGAGTGATGTGTCAGCCATCCCTTGCCCCATTGTGCGGGCGCCCATGGTTAGTTAGTCAGTTAGGTACTTGGTTAGTTATTCTGCTTAGCAGATCCGGGATCCGGATTTGTTCATTGCAACGTCACAAATTCGTGTAATCATTTGATATAGATACTCGCGTATGTATAGCATTATCTAGAATATTCTTGAATGTCAGGGGATTTAATGATTCCCTCGTGTCCGTCCGTACGTTCTGTTTGTAAATATAGATTATACTAAATTACTTAATGGAAGTCACCAGATGTATTTCATACGTTGTTGGTGTTGCAAATATATGTCAGGCTTTTGGCTTTCCGCCTGTGGAATCCAGGAGGAATTTTGAGATATTATGTTGTAGCTACGCTCTGTCTCTGTCTCTGTCTCTCTCTCTCTCTCTCTCTCTCTCTCTCTCGCCGAGTGGTCTAAAGCGCTGACCGTTACGGATCACTGCCATCTCACCTCTGTCTGCGTGAGTTCGAGTCCCGGCTCGGCTAACGTGGGTACGTGAGAAAGCCTGCCAGTAGCTTCTCGTGGGTCGGTGGTTCTTCCCGGGGTTTTCCAGGGTTCTTCCTCCACCATTAATACTGGCCGCCATGTATAGCCTATCTTGTGCTGAAAATGGCGTTAAACCCTATATAACAACAACAACAACAACTCTCTCTCTTCTTCTCTTTATATATATATATATATATATATATATATATATATATATATATATATATATATATATATAATACACAACAGCAACAACAACCCAAAACAATACTGTGGAAGAAGAGAGAATGTATATTTTATTATTCATCAATACTCCGTTGATGTCGAGACTCGGGAAGTTGGATCCATAGTTCAGTTCTCCATGACCTAGATCGTGCAATATACCTGACTCACGTCACTATGTAATGTACCTGACTCACGTCACTATGTTGCAATATACCTGACTCACGTCACCATGTTGCAATATACCCGATTCACGTCACTATGTTGCAATATACCTGAATCACGTCACTATGTTGCAATATAGCTGACTCACGTCATTATATTGCAATATAGCTGACTCACGTCACTATGTTGCAATATACCTGACTCACGCCACTGTGTTGCAATGTACCTGACTCACGCCACTATGTTGCAATATACCTGACTCACGGCACTGTGTTGCAATATACCTGACTCGCGTCACTAGTTGCATTCAGATATGACGGCGTCCTCTGTTGTCATAATGGGACATTAATCTATTACATCTTGCATGACGGGCAATGAGGCACAATGAAAATTGCAAGTTGGCTGTTGGCATGCCGCAAATGACCAACTTGGAATTTATTTTGCAATTTATTTCCATTAAAACTTTTTGGTATGTGAACCTTTTGCAAGTGTGATATAACATATATACTTAACGTGTTATAAAACGAAACTGCAAATAGAAAATTTAGTGTTGGAAAGACGCAATTAAAAAAGTTACCCTGTAAAATAAAATAAAACACATAAACTCACATAGAATCAAAATACACGAAATTGCACTATTTTAATAACCACATAACAAATTCGGTAATAAATACTGGCAGATGTATTGACGCAATCTAGACTGTAAATACGAAAATACAAAATAGAATAAAGTAAACAAAAAATATACAACATATACTAAGAAAAAATACAAAGTCGAATAATGCAAAATAAAATATATAACATCTGTGTAATGGTGCAAAACTTTGTATATAATTGTTCATTATATTCTGTCGTAGTCAGCGTGACACGTAAACAATAATATTGACATATGTGCCAGGCTCGCAATAAATTTCTGCCTGCGAAGGATGGGATATGCTGTTTGAGGCGTGATTGGAATTTAATTAGATTCCTTTCAATAACGGTCAGACAGGTGGAAGAGGCTAATGTTTACGTAAGGTCAAATAGCGGAAAATGACAAAGGTGAAACAAGCCAGAGCAAAGTTTTGGGAAATCTTGAGCTATTTGAAAACATGTGTCATGAAATGATATTTTCCAGGATAGTTATTAATAATGGCGGTCTAGAGAGAATAATTGTGACTTCGATTTGAGTGTTAAAATTTTCGGCAGTGATAGAAAGTTAATCCGTCCGATTGGCTAAGCTAAACGATATGGGTGCGTGTTCCCAGACGAAATTCAATGTTTTAAAGTAATCTCCCTCGCGAAATTAGTCAAAGTTTTGTGGGAAGACAGAATTTAGCTCCGAAGAAAAGTAAGAAGTAATTTCTCTCGATAAATAAATCGTTCAATGAACAGGAGTCTTGAAAAATTTGCGAGAACCAGAGAGATAGATTTGACTTCATAGAAAAGGGAACGAGTCTCGGAAAAAGCACAAAGGTATTGTCTCACTCACATACAAGATGCATTGTTTTACGTTTGTAATTATTTGTTGAATTTATTCGTATTAAATTCATACTTCGGTTTTCCTGGAGTTCAGAAAATAATTATACATTCATCTCTCTCGAATGTAACAGAATCATGTAGAGTAGGAATTTCATGTTTTACTCTGGTACGCATTGTGAGAACTAATTTATCTGTCTCAAATGTTATAGGAATCATGTATCCTGAAGATTTCATGCATTACTCTGATACAAATTGTGAGAATTCAATTATCTATCTTAAATTGTTTGTATCATGTATCCTGAGAATTGATTTGTCTATGTCTGGAAATATATGTCATTGTATCGCTAATTAGAAAATAAAAATTGTTAGGACAAGAAATTAAGTCCATTAATCCGTTTGTTTAATTAAGTTGTGAATTCTTTTTCATCCGAGAATCGATGGTGTTAGCATTAGGAATGTGTGTTGACTGACGTAGATAGCTAGTAATCTGCAGCCCAATGGTTTGTCTAAGAGGTCTAATTATGTCATGGTTCTGAGTTAGGAATACGAGTAGCCGCTAGAAAGGACATAAATTCACGTTAATGGGCTGTATGTGCATCAGATCAGGTTGCGAACTGACCATAGCTTATTTTCTGTTGAATTACGATAAGACAGTATGTGACGTAAAAATGAGTGAGAATAGTATTCGATCCCAGAAGAGGAAAAAAATTAACCTGACACGTATTCAGGATGGGTATAATAAGGAAATATCTCAATACCTGTACTGCACAGTGGAAAAGAGTGCAGTCTACAACCAAGACGGTTGATGACCCGAAGAGACGAGAGAGAGAGAGAGAGAGAGAGAGAGAGAGAGAGAGAGAGAGAGAGAGAGAGAGAGAGAGAGAGAGAGTTATATGTCGACGCCAACCTATCTCCAACAGTGATTTGGAAAAGACCGGTAGCAACCAGGTGATGCTGACATGCCGGCAATTTGAGTTCGACCAGTCACTCGATTATATGATGAAATTTGTTTTATCTGTGTAATAGAACGGCTAATTTAATATTGCATAAATTTTGTACCTCTATTTCTAAGATAAAGTGAAACATTCAAATGTCATGTTCAATTTGATTTTGTTTATGTAATTGATTAAATTGTTATATTTTACATACGGCGACTCATGTCGTTTTATTCTACATCTCTGATCAGATCTCTTTCGTTCCATCCATTAATTTCAAATTTTATTTTATTGTTTACTCGATCCGGGCAAAAACACCGCGGTCGATATTCTCCAAATAACGATAACGATAGAATTAAAATGCATGCATTGAATTATGCCAGAATTCCCCCTCCATGCCAGGTCAGGTAACGATTCTTCACCTTCATCATTCCTTAGTAGTTCTATTGTTCGAACAAAAATCTCCAGTTTTCTTATTCGTCTTTCTTTTGTTGTAACTCACGTGTTTTAAATTGACAATCATATCGTAAAGTAGTTGTCTGGGGATTTTAAAATAACTTTTTTTAATTCGTCACTCATCTCCAATCTTCCAAGTGATAAATCTTCTACCTGACTTTTAAACCTGGTAATTATTTTTTATATAAGTTTTGTAAATGTTTTTTATTTAGCGAGACATATATTTTTAAACATTCAGTTTAAGAATCGTTATTAAATTGTCAAAGATATTATTATGTGGATTTCACATTGGAGTGTTCCATAAAAGAACAATATTTTGAAGAAAAGGGGGGGGGGTGAGTAGAGGGGCATTACGCGGTTGCGATGTTTTTTGCAGATGCTATACCGACTTGTCAAGAAATATCAGCTAAACAAAACACGATTTTTCGCTTATAATTGCAGTTTTCAGTACGTGCCTCAAACTAAATTAAAGATTAAGAATTAAAGTACAATGTAAGATACATATAATGTTAACTTCAAAGGATCTGGGTTTGTGCGTAGACAGAGAAATGGCTGGAGGAAACAATGACATTTAAGACCCTCAAGTCTCCGTCCTTTGTCCCGCCCCCTCTCCACTCCCACGCCCAAGATTGACTCAGGGGTCCTAAGCCAAAAATCTTGTTTCCGTATATATATATATATATATATATATATATATATATATATATATATATATATATATATATTAGAACTTGATATGTAAATATAATATATACAGACCGACTTAAAAGAAATATCCCGCTTCCTTCCTGATTCCATGTCGAGAAAGAGAAATGTCTTTTCTCCTCTTACATCTATTTTCCATACCGACAACTGTTGATGTGGCGAATTTCCAGTCAATGGTTTAGGATGAGCTATATTCACAGACAGAACGGGACGGATAGGACCGCGGACGTACAGAAGGAGGGAATCGTTTATTCTAATCAAACTGAATCACGTTCCGTATCATGCTTTACATGTGTATTTATGTGTGTGTATATTTATTTACCCCGGTTTATCTAATGATTGTCTCATGTTGGTGAAATTGTCAATGAACAAGCCCTGATTCACTATTTAGCATATCAAGAGAGATAAATAAATAAAAATATATACATTTTAAAAGAAAATAGATGCCATTTATAAATCTAGTTCGAATGAGATAGCAAGGGCAACAAATGGGGATTAGTTTCGGTTTTTGTTTTAGTTTCTGCATTCCATGTTTATAATCTGTCTTAGGACTCTGGGAAAGGTAACCTCTTTTAATGAGGGATGCAAGAGCGCCATCTGTTGTCAGAATAGGGTTTATACTAATGCCCCATTTTGACAACAGATGGCGTTGATTACATTATTCCACCTTGCATTATAGTTACATAGTACAATTGTCCCTGTGCTACACTGCAACTATCAGAATGTAGTTTTAATTTGTATTTTTACCGTTATAGTGAACACCATAATTTCATCAACTGAATTATGAAAATGCAGAAAGAATATTTAGAGTTGGTTATATACCGTGTATAATGATGTTGACGTGTGTGATATTAAAAATATACACCTATAATCACTTCCATGGAACTTATGATATTGCAGTATTCCCATATCGCTCTTACAACATTTAGACAGAAATAATGGCAGTTTTTAATATGCAACGCAGAATGTACATCATACACACATAGAAAGTACAAATTAGAATAATGCATTATGGAATATACGTTGTATAATAATAATAAAAAAACACATACACTGTATGTAGAATTATGGCGGTGATCATCCTCCATATCTATGAACCACAGCCACAGACTAAGCAGACGTTTCTGATTGGCGGGAAAAGTCCTGATGTATTGCACCTGGCACTGGAAACACAAACAGTCAGCCAAGAGGAAATAGCAATGTCTCTTACCAGATATGAATCAGACATGACTAGAATTTGCTTTTGTCTTCAACCATCACTTGCCAACATCTATCTTAATGAAAGAAACGTACTACTCACCGCGGAAAAATCCATGTGGAATGGAAACTAAAGGAGAAAATAAAATCTTCCCAAAATCTGATCATAAAGAAGAATAGTACCATAAGGATCGAGTACAGAAAAATGGTAGACATTTTTATAGAATATGACACATATATGGACACTAGGACAGAATAAAACATGATATTTAAGAACAAAGATAAAGAAACATTATGTTTAATGAAAGACTTCTCCAATGGTAAAAGTTACAACAAGAGTACAGTCTGATTAAAATCAGCCACTGTCCTACGTGAAGATCTGACAGCGACAGCTTAGTGGTCATGTTCTGGTGACTTCAAAATTAGCCAATGGAAGTGCAGCTTTAAAAAATCTGAAAGTGAATCAAGTCGTTCGGCACACAATAATGCTCTTCCGCCACACCGCTCAGTCTCCCAAACGCGACAAGATAAGACTTCATCTGTTTGGCTGATAAGATTAGTGATTATGGTACAGCATAGGACACCAGAACATCAAACTTCACAAGCTCTCGTGTTTTCTCAAAAGCGATTACTTCTATCTTGGTGTTATGGGATTGTGGCCTGCATACATGATTTACTTCCCTCCGAAATTTAAGAGCTTGACAATATGCAAGTCTAGGCACCTCAGAAACTAAATATTTGACAACGGGCGTGCTCCGAAAAAGCACGTTTTGCAAAAACACGTGTTAACATTTTTACGAAGAATTTTACTTAGTTTAAATTATAATGAAGGCATATAATAGAATGACCTTAGCAAGTCATGAAAATAAAAAAGTAGTGAGGCCAAGTCCTTTCAACTATTTTGTAACTCTTAACATATAGACGTGTCATCGGAGCTGGTTGGCGTAGGGACAATATCCAAATTTGGATAGTAAATCGCCTGATACCAGAGCCGTATGAAACTACCCACAGGATATTGGCAAAACACCAGTACAACTGGATTATCTTAAACAAATCCCAAAATATTGTTGTGCATCAGCATATGCACACATGTCATCTTAGCGTTTTGGACTCCTAAGCAGGAGTATCAGGTTCGATTCCCATGTCAGGTCGTGTCGGCTGTGTCCTTTGTCAAGATACATTGCTCTAAAGGGCCAACAAAACTAACCAAATCATTTTGGCAAGGCACCATTAAAGCCGAGCTTAGCCAAAAAAACCCAACAAGCTTTTGTTCGTGCCTGATGCAGACAATTCATTTTTCATGTTTACATGAAAGGGGCGTAATTTCCCTTTGCTCTATCATAGTGCAATGAGAATAGTAAACAGAGACTCATAATCATTCAATTATAAAACAAAAATCATTTTTCGTTTGTTTGTCAGAGCACGTCTGAATTTAAACGTTTCATACCATTTAGAAAGCATTTGTATTCTTGAATTTATATATCACAGCAGATGAGTCATGAGTGATAGATAAATAATATTTTAGTTGGAAAAGAGTTTTACTTTAAAACATACTTAAACTTATTTACAGAGCACATAAAGTGTTGGTAAAGTTTAATGCAGCAATGAATTTTACTTTAAAACAGATATTTAAAACAAATTTACAGAGCACATACATTGTTGGTAAAGTTTAATGCAGCAATCATCAGAGAGAGGAAATAGACTTGAAAACTTGCAAGGTCATATATAATACAGGTAATTCAAAGTTAATTGCGTACACGTCCTACATGTCGCGTACCGTGAAGCTACAGGTAGAGACAATGCAAGCAAAAGTAGGACAATTACAAAATTTGAGTGGAACACAACGGGTTTGTTACGTGAAATAGTTATTCACATACATACATTATAAAACTGTCCGCCGTGAAAGGACAGTGCATAATAGAATAATAGCAACGAAAAATTTGTTCTTAAGGCGCACAATAGTTAATTGAAATTGAGTACTGTAAACAAATTACAGGTATGTGACACGATGTAAATTATTTTGTCACGAACAGTTGTTAATTTCACATTTGTATCACTGCAGTCGTAATTTATGTCGGGAAAAAGTTAACAATACGTAATTATGTCTTTAAAATATCAAACTTTTTAAACTAATTTGTGAACACATACACATTTCACATGGTGTACGATTATAAACATTTTTCAGAATGTAAGATCTTTCTTATGAGCTTAACAAACGTCAGTCTTTGCACTTTAATACCGTGAAGGTATCTACTTAAATTAGCAGAATTTTCTTGTTGCATATTTGCCTTACCCACTTAAGCCCTAACCTGGACGAACTGAAAATGAACATACAGGACGAGTGATGTAGGATACATAACGGCTGCCATGGCCAATAGAATAAACGAAGAAAAAGAAAGAAAAAATTCTGACAAGATAATATTAAATACCAAAACGACAATGTGCGACAGTTTCCGATTTTTCACTTTTATCAACCCAGCTCACCTTTGCGGCTTCATCATCATCATCATCATCATCATCATCAATTTAATTTACGTTCTGCATAGCCGCAGTTATATCGGCATGAAATAACTAAGGCAATAATTTCGTACCTCTGTTACAGATCACCGATCTTCTCGCTCATTTACACCTTTCCAATTATACTGAGTAAATAAACAAGCATCTCAAAAGATAACAAAACATTTTTTCCAGTCAATCCATTAGGCTTACCTTTATTGTCCTCTTATGTAAATCCTGTTGCCACCCCACACCCTTTCACAGAGATGTAATGGCATTTCGAGTGATTACCGCATTCTTCTGGAATCAGCCTAGGATATATTTGCTTTTCTGGGCAATTAAACATTGAAGTTAGTTGGTAAATATTCTCTCTTTTTTGTGCCATTAAAACGCGTAGTTGTTTGGTAAATATGCTCTCTTTCTGAGTGCTTGTTGTGTGTCAATTTACCTTTACAGTTTAATTAACCCCAAATGTCTTTACTTGCCACATTATTAGTAAGGATTACATTTGAAAAATTTCGTCAAACCCCTCCCCCTAGTTAAACACAGCAACACATATAAAGCTACACAATTAGAGCCATTAATGCTTGCAAAATGGTTGTTATTAGTGTATTATCTTTTGAAAGTCTCTGAGATTGTTTTATTGCCCGCGCAAGGACAAAAATGTATTTGAAGAGGTGAAAGGTTCGAGTTTCAAATTTGCGCAGTCGAAATATTTCATAGAGCTTCATTGGACGAATTTTCATTGTTCCCAAATATATTAAAAATGGCACACAGAGAATATAATTAAAAAAGATATATAGTAAAATTGTTATTAGTTTTCCACTTAAGTACAAGTAACAATATGATCGCTCGTCCATAACTTTAAACTCTTCTTTATTTTCCACTTAAGTACAAGTATCTACACAATGGCTCGTCCATAACCTGAAACTATTCTGTTTTCCACTATCGTGGTGTGTCCATGGGCAAGGTACTTTACTCTTGGTACTAAATAACCTACTCGGTTGCTGTACCGTAAAGAGCCAAACTAATCCAGATTCTTGTAAATTATAAATAAAAATATAAATATTCTTCATGTATTGGGTTGGCTGTTACGACCAATCATGCCAAGACGTGCGGTGAGTAACAATCCTCATTAAACGCGGTCTTCTCTTTTGTGTTTGTTGTCAATTTCGGTAGGCAACCTCGTCTATCAACATCAAAGCTGCATTAAGAACAAATGTCGGTATTTTCATTAAAGCTCATTCACGCATCTTTCACTTATGTGATATCTCAAATTTTGTTTTCTGCATGTCAGTTTGAGTACATTTAATGATCACATTGGAAGTTTGAATGGAGGCTAAAAAAAAAAAAAAAAAAAATTAAAAATAATTAAAAAAATGACTACATCAGATACCAACATAGTAAGTAAAACCATCATCCTTCGCGAAGAAAGATATTATTTCATTTACTGGACCTTTGTCACTTTATACTAATATTAGCCTAATGATACCCAAGTTGTTCTTCTCTAATCCAGATTTAGCCCTTGTTTGACGGCAATGGACAATGAGGGACTAACGCATTTTTGTGTTTACTATATAACAGCCGCCGACCATTGTATGGACAAGTTCACGCGGGCGATTTACACTATATATACACAAGAGTGAGGAAGATAAAAGACCATGCTGCTGTATATATAAAGAAAGTTGCCGCTGAGAAATGAAAATGACCAAAAGCCATATAGGCAAAAGACTTCAAAGCGACTGAGCGCAACCAATCCAGTTTTTTTGGAGAATATGTTTCTAGCACAAAAAAGCAAACTCTTTGTGCACATGATAGTATTTTAAAAATTGTTTCTTCGAGCATAACCAATGTTCTTGTAAATCAAGGTTTTCTTGTACGATGATAGCTTTTAAAAAAAGATCCTGTAATTTAGCAAATAAGTAAACGGACGCACTTTAGCAAGTTTCCTTGGGGAAGTTATTAATATACATAGATATGATAAAGCATTGTTGACCTCGTACAGCTATATATATATATATATATATATATATATATATATATATATATATATATATATATATATATATATATATATATATATATATATATATATATATATATATATATGATACAATACACAAGATAATTGTCAGTATGGATTTTAAATCTATTCCTCTAATTTATAGGCAGATATACTTTATTTAGATGTATTCTTTTATTTATTTATTTATTTTTTTAACGTTTCACTATAGTTCTTTGACAATTATTTCTCGATTTTCACGAAGAAAGATGATATGCACATATTTATAAAGGCTGAAGAACCAGGCCCGATGTAATGTTGACTAACCTTGATAAAGGTCATCATGTGACACGTTACGTCAGTATGACGTGTATTGTGTACAGGAAAGAATTAAATCAAGATTTCAGATGAGTAAAACTGTCTAGGCTGTATAGTTCTACTAACGCAAAAAAAAGTTGTAAAAAAAAAAGAACTTAAAGCTATCGTTTAAAACGAGTTCACGTGTTTTGCCTGGGTCTATTCAAGCCTGAAATCTTCAATAACTCTTTCACACCCTTATTTAAAAAAAAAAAAAAAAAAAACAACTCTTTAGATAACTCAGAATTATGTCAGCCAGAAGAATTTGTGAAAACTGCAGAAGTAAGGTGTCTCTAAATTGTATGACGTTACAGAAATAGACAATTTGAAGAAGAAAAAAAATCATACTTAATTTTGTAAATATAAATTTCAAGACTACACATATAGTTTGCAAATGAGAGATTGGGCACCTCCCAACTGACATACACCTAGTTATAACAAAATACTGGCATGATTTAGAAAATGTCCAACAAAACAGGAAAATATTAGAAAATGTCAAAGAAAAGAATTTCATGTATTTCTTAATGCAGAAGAATGTTCTGAAAAAATTGACATTCAATGAAATACCATTATGCTTTTGAACAAATTTATAAAATAACACGATCAACGCTATAACAAGTAAATTTGATGATAAATACGCTGAATTCTACAGCAAGAAACTTCACAACAACGGTAAACTTACCTGTTACAAATTTACGACGATATAAAATGTCACCACCTTATCTGACCACTATTAAAATCTATAGCTTTCGCCGAAGCCTAACAAATTAGAACCCTCACTCACCTTTTGAATGTAAACGTTTGGTAGATCTGAAAATAAAATCGCATCTGTAAATAAACTAAAAATGAGTTTGAAGTTCGTTTCATTTCATCACAAAATATCCTCGTTATTGTGTACAAAGAGAGTTTTCCTAATTTAGAAGGTATTTCTACAGAATTTTAAGACCTCGTAAATGACCTAGGGAACTATTCTTTCTCTGTTTTTATTTTAGACTGCGCCGATTTTATTGCGCCATTCGTCGGCGAATTCTCACACAATATGTCCTGCATATTCCAGGAACGAAGCAGGTGCAAATAGCTCAAAGCTGCCCTACATAGACATACGATATATACTGGTTTGTTCTTTTTAAATTACATGTGCACACTGTACTAAATATGGTTTTAGGTACACAATTTCACTTTCTACTTATTGATGATATACCGATTTGAATAAATTACCTCTTTATCTACTTATGGTACGCGAAGTATTTATTATTGCTATTACAAATTTGTGCGCTCGCACGCGTGAGAGAGAGACAGACAGACAGACAGACAGACAGACAGACAGAGACAGATAGACAGACAGACAGAGACAGAGAGAGACTAATTATGAGTGTCTCACGGGTAGATTTCATTCGGCATGTATGCTTAAACAAATCGTTGCGATTGTTGAATAGTGTGCATTCATTGATCTAACTAAAGTTGTGGAATTTGTGTATATTTATACTTTACTTACACAAATTTGGATTCACCTGTCCGAATGTAATTAGTGAAATAAATATTGCAAGATGGAAAAAAGAGAAAGAGAAAAAAAATTGGGGGGGGGGGCCAAACTCGATACCTGTAATACAGTGCCAGAGCACAGGTTTAAACACTCCAACCACTGCGCAACATGACATTAGATGTGGTATGTATAGTCCATGAATATAAAGCAAATGTTGGAAGATGTATTATTGTACACTTTGTTTCAAGGTAATTTTTACTCGTGAGAGTGCAGTTGGAGTAAATTCGTAAAATTATTATGTTCTTTTATTTTCAAATGTTCTGGATAAAAAATTGCGAAGGCAGTCCATTGTACTCTGTTATAAGTATTGCTTCAAATACAGAAGGCGAGAACAACCTATTAATCTCTAAAATTTAGCAACGTGAGTAATTTAATACTTTCGTTTAGTTACACTTCGTGGTGCAGTCTCACTGATAAATAATGCAAGTTATCTCAACAGATTTCTTTTACCAAACAATTAAAATCCGTTAAAAGATATCTTGTACTATACAATTCAAATTCGTCAAAAGATTTCTTGTACTAGACAATTCAAATTCATAAAAAGATTTCGTGTACTAGACAATTCAAATCCGGGTTCATAACAGGGACTAATGCCCATTAAGTGTGACCTTGTGCTTTTTACAACCAATCACCCTCTCCATGATTATTATTAGTTCAGGTGAACTTGTACATAGATTTTATTTTAGCTTTGCTTCCTTATCTTCTTCGTCATTAATGTGTTTGTTTGCTTTTTCAACTTCTTCTGCAGTATGTGAAGATGGATGTTTTTGCAGCAAACTGTATTAGTATCGACAAGCGCTTAAATATTAGCATGTGCACTGAAAAGAAAAGTCTTGTGTTATCAAATTGACGATGAAACCTTATTATGCTGGGAAGCACATATTTTGCAACTCATAAATTTAAAATTCTATATAAATTTAACTTTAATGGTTTCACATCAGAGCTACTGCATTTTCTGGCTTCACGCTGACTTGTACAATTTTTATATTTCAGTCTCTTGCGTGATAAATTCCAGACATGGGAATATCATGTACAGAGACCACTGCACTAAATCAACATAGGTGCTTTACGATATATTTAGCATAGAGATTACCCGAGCTATTTATTTAAATCTTGATAAATTAGGCACACTCTGTTGACATTATAGTCTGCACACAAATATAACGCAGGAATGCTATTCGTGTTTTTGCAGCACGGAAATAGGAAAATTCTCAATAGTGATATTTCGTGCCATTGTATACATAAATTTAAATACGGTTCTGATTTTCTGAATATTGAGAATAAAATCTGAAATATAACAAAATAAGCCCGTAGTTATCTAAGGATTCCTACTGGATTGCCGATAGACCACTTTTTATCAGATCATATTTACTGGTGGTTTTTGTTGGTTTAAAAAAAAAATTAAAATTGTATTTTGAGCCGATGGCTATTCAGTTTAAGTTGTAACTAGTTCGCAATTGGACTCTTTCATACAAACGTACACATTCGGTAGAAGAGCGGTATTGTTGTTGTATATATACGCCCCTAGTTTTTCTGCTCTCTGCTAAATGGGCGGCGAAACTAATCTTGACAGATGTGCTAGCGTGACCCCGCTGACCCTAGACGTAGGTAGGTGTACGGTTTCAGCTTGTCGTGCCACTCTCAGTTCGCAGTAATACGAAATACACCCAGTGGAATTTGGCTGTAATATAAACTATTAAGATTTCTGACTCATTCGTTCGATTGTTCTCGGTGGATTGGAGCTATTTTACGGGAAAAATCTGCCTGATAGTTGCACAATATTGTCTTCGCCGGTAATATGTTTTGGAAAAGCAAGAGATAATGGAGGGATTATGTTGCATCTAATGTCATATTGGCACGGCGCATTTTAAGGTAAGCGTGTTTTATAGCCTTTTAAACTTGGCAAATTAGAGCTATTACTACAAAATGTTAATGGTGCAACGTTGCTGCATCGCAAAGGTCCACGTTACCTATGCAACACTTATCCTCCTGTATTGCCCATGTGGACGTTACACTTTGTATTTAAATTGCATGAACACAACGCGGCGAATGATTTATTCTCGATACAGGTAGATAAACAAACTGAGACGATTGGACATACCAAAGATAGTAATGTTATCACTTAATGTTGTTACCAGGACAGACAGACACGTGGATGACGCTAGTAATGTATAGTGATGGCCAGATTGAATATGAATATGATGCATCTAAAGTTTATAAACGATGAGAGAGAGAGAGAGAGAGAGAGAGAGAGAGAGAGAGAGAGAGAGAATTTTTGAAGATTCCATTTTGTAATTACTTGACCGTTTGTATTACAATACCGGAATAAAAGGATCTGATTTTTTTTCTTTTAAGTAAAAAGTTAAATGTATCTTTTATCATTTTTTGAGCAATAACTTGTAAACATGTAGTGACAGATGCTAGAGTACTGCTAAACTTGTAGTGACACATGTTAGTTTACTGGTAAACTTGTAATGACACATGTAGTGACATGTTAATTTACTGGTATACTTATAGTGACAGATGCTAGAGTACTGGTAAACTTGTAGTGACACATGTTAGTTTACTGATATACTTATAGTCGTATAGTGACAGATGCTAGAGTACTGGTAAACTTGTGATGCATGTTAGTTTACTGGTAAAACATAGAAACATGACACTATTATACTCACAGTAGTCTAATATAATACAGCAAAATATCTTCTATCATAAATAAACCTTATTATTATTATTATTATTATTATTAAAGATCTACTTTTGCTGATAAATTATGATCGGTAATGTCTGTTAGTCAGTCGAGGTTGAAGGAGGATTATGGAAGGAAGTTACAGGTCAAAATAAAAATACGAATACTTTGTACATGCTTCTAACTAAAGTTATTATTGTTTTTATTTTATTAAATATTTATTATTATTATTATTATTATTATTATTATTATTCCCGTGCACAAATGAGCCGTGGTTTAAATATTCTGATGGTTCGTGCCATATTTCATGGTTGTCCTTCCAAAGCTTACCTTACTAAAATTGCATTGGATTCATTCAGTTTTCAAGAAATCAGAAGTCTGGCAGCAAAACACATTGCACACTTAATGCTTTAGCCACATTTTCCGCTATATTTTTTTTTCTTCCACATATCTTTTTAATACGCTTCTTTAAGGAAGAAAGTCACCTATTTATAAAACGATCAGCACTAATTTAGCGAATTATCCAGACATCTAGCAATGGTATGTTTCTACAGACGCGCGCTGTGTGTGTATATATATATATATATATATATATATATATATATATATATATATATATATATATATTCATATTCATCATCGAATAGAAATTACACCCTTTATGGCATAAGTTCTCCGATAGCATATTTTCACCTGTTTGCATACTATTGATTTGGAATACAAATGTTGCTGACGAGCTGTTAATTTTCTCGTGCGTTTTTTTTTTATATGACATCGTAGATTTAACACAATCCCGTATATAGGCATTTGAGTTCAGGATAAAGGACGAGGTTGTTCAAACTAGATATCTTTTTTTCAAAATTACCTCAGTGATTATCGATTTTTAAGACAGATTTTTTTGCTGGAGAGGGATGTGACCTGTAGGGTTAGCAAAACCATAGCGTGATGGGATTTCATGAGCCTCACTTTTTTAGTTTATGTACAATAACCATGATTTAAATTGTTTGGTTGAAACGGTCTTCTGATAACATTTAAAAATGCGTCATTAAATCAGATTAATTGTGAGTTTGAATGAGCTGTTGTAATTTTTCGTTTTGAATATGTACTGGATTGCCTGTCTGTATTCGTACGTTGCATATGGATATGTAGACTGTTTATTGTTCAAGCTGGCATTATTTATTATTTCATTAAGAGGGGGACCTTTATCAGCTACCGAGCGCGCCCTAAAATCTTTCCAATCAATGTCACACAAAAACACCCCGCCTTCGAATTCTGGAACGTGTTGGCTTTCTCCCTATCTGATAAAAATTTCGCCGGAGCATTTTAGTTCTGTTTACATTTAACCATGCCCGTTAACCCCAGTGCTCAGTATGATGATTATCATTCGCAGTTGTACAAACATTAATCCGGATAGTTATAAACAGGGGGCGTTGTTTTTTCTCCGGTTTCCTATGACTGCCAGCTCTGTTCGAATAATTGATTTTATAATTACTCCGGGCTTTAAAATTGTACCTCATCCTGATCATGGATGAATGATTGATGAAAGAAATACACCGGCCGCGCCACGTACAACATGAATATTCAGAAAGGCTTGAAGAAATACTTTTGTGGACGTACTGGGTAGGTCATGAGAAGTCACACACTATTGTTTTTAGTACAAATTCACAATGTTTTCTTCATTATCCAGATCGCTTTATTTCAAATTACTTGACATAAATATTTTAACATTCAATCTGTACACTCTTTTCCCTGACACACTCACAGACACACCTTATACACATTAATACGCATACGTGAACGAACAATTTGACACTGATCTGGCGTGTGCTGCTTAAATGTTATTCTCGTTAGTTAAAGATATTTAGATTGGTGATTAGTCCGGAGGACACGTGCATTCCGGGTAGATACGTCAAAGTTAATACAAATGCGTGTTTGACAAACAAACACTCATCCCCTTTCCCCTGCCCCCCCCCCATTCTCTCTGCATATATATATATATATATAGAGAGAGAGAGAGAGAGAGAGAGAGAGGGAGAGGAGCTAGCCGCGATAGGTACCGCCCTCACTAGCGGCACAAGTTCGATTACTGCTAGGAATAAATTAAAACTTTCCATCTGTTTCATATTAGTGTCATTCTTTATACAATTTCTTATAATCATATATCTAAGTACTTAATTGTTTGATACATGGATACGCGATTTTCTCGATGTTTGTTATGTAGGTGTCAATTTATAATGATGATCTTACGTACATACATGCATACATACATGCATACATAAAAACATACATACATACATACATACATACATACATACATGCATACATGCATGCATACATACATGGTTGATCTATATATTATTCTAAAAAATTGTTTGGTTGGTAACGATCATTTCCTTATTGTAAGCTTGAGATCTAAAAACAATTTTATATCCGGTAGTTTACACCTAGTGTTCGCATCAAACTATATTTCCTAAAATTGTTAGTGATAAGTTCAAGAATAGGGTGGGTTTTTTTTCATTGTGATTATTAACCGCTTTTGGTATCTCTATATAAATTAAAATTAATTGACATAGGCTATTTGCCACTGAGGTCGCCTAAATGTATACATTGAGACCTGCTCAGTAATACCTGTTGTCAGATTGTTCATGTAAATCACGTTTATGAGCCACAGACTGATGACAAAATTGTATGGCTGTCATAAATTTCTGTATTGAACAAGACTTTTAAATGATTGCTTGTTCTCTGCTCTTTAAAAGGAAAAAGTTTACTAGCAACTTTAAAATGTTTACAATAAACGCCACATAAATGAATCATTTAAAAAAAGAAAACTAACCCTGCCGCTCTCCAGCAAGAAGATTTAGATTGATTTATTTTTTTTTACTGCCGATAATTGTTTAATTTAAATTTAAGAGTGATATTTTGTAAAAGAAAATGGAAATAAAAGTTAGTTTTATATATATATATATATATATATATATATATATATATATATATATATATATATATATATATATATATATATATTGCATTAATTTGTGTATATATATGTGACGATCGCAGCTGAAATGATTTTGATTAAAAAATTCTAGCGCAAGACAAAGTCTCATATTCGAGACTTAAAAGTTTAGATGCTTTGTTACGCAACAGTTTAAAGACAGAGTTTCAAATCAGTCGCTTGAGCTTGCACAGGTGCGATGCCGAATCTGCATTATATCCAAAATAATAAGACATGTATCTTACCAATTAGGTGCCAGTTCAAATGTATGTTTGCCATTAAAGTCACAGAAAAAAAAAATTGTAAGCTCAGTTTACTTTCCTCGTATACCTCATCGCTGCTTTAAAGTTTTGCATGCGAGTGACAACACTATGCAGTTAAAAATGTTTTGCCTTGGAGTGACAGCCTTATCCAGTTATAAACGTTTTGCCTTGGAGTGATAACACTGCAAATTATACACATTTTGCCTTGGTTGACAACACTATGGAGTGACAACACTATGCAATTATAAACGTTTTGCGTTGCTGTGACAACACTATACAATTATACTCGTTTTGCCTTGGAGTGACAACACTACAATTATAAACATTTTGCCTTTTAGTTAGAACACTATGCAATTATAAATGTTTTGTCCTGGAGTGACAACACTTTGCAATTATACTCTTTTTTCCTTGGAGTGATTACACTTCAAATTATACACGTTTTGGCTTGGTTGACAACACTATGCAGTTATACATGTACACACATTGCCTTAGAATGAAAACACTATGCAAATTATACGTTTTGCCTTGGCAGACAATGCATTTTTGCAATCACCTAATTGTTACAAGAAAAAGATAGTATGAATGGCAGATATATTTTTATCTTAAATGCAAACAATTTTTATTTATTGATATCGAATATAAACATCAGTGCCGGCTTATGTCTCTTTCCGTGAAATACTCAGCGTACTCGTATTTGCATTACTTATCAGCGTGTATAGACTCTTGAATGTATCTTGACTGCTCATAAAATTGTACACGTGTGCAAAGTACTGGACAGATCTTTCTATTTTCGAGCTTGCTGGAGTTGAATTATCTGGACATACATGGACATAATCAACTGACAGGCTTTTTTTCATTTTTAATTTGATTTTGTTTTTCTTGTTATCGTCATTTTTAATAGCATCAAATACACTTTGTTTTCCATAGGATACCGGGATTACCCGGTCTAATAATAGTAATCATGTAGTTTCCGTGTTTTAACTTGTCCAGTTTGGCAATGACCAGCACTACAATCCCATGCACACCATGACAGGTTATCCTCTGGTGGCAGCCAATCACATCTTGTCCTTGTGTTTATTCACATGCCGCATATTAATTCTTCCAAATGATTTAAGTCACCTTAAATCAAAAGTCTTGAAAATTTGGTAGAAATAATTCGAACTCTGACTTAAAAATCAAGTGGGGCCATATTTGCCTGGACATTCCAGATTTCAAGCAAAATGAATTGTATGGCCTGTCGAGGAAGAGCAACGGACTGTATCCTGCACTTCATTTCCAACATCCTAGACCTCTATCTTTTATCGTACAAAGTGTCAGCAGATCACATTCGTTGTAGTTCGTTCTACTTTCGATTTCAACAGCGTACCATGTACACTAAATCTGCTGGCGTATTATGCGATCTTGCATTAAGCTGTTCACAATAAAGTCCTCCGCATGTGTTAGGAAAACTGTGATGTTCTGAGGCAATCAATGGGTTTTCTTCTTTAGTCTAACAATGGACTATGGGTGAGACGCAGCCAGCCAAGCCGTATCCTGTGGCCCGCAAAATGATTGGCGTCACAAGATATCATGAGAGATAACAAAGGTGATGCGGCCCTTGGGCCATCTAAGATGCCTCATACGGCACTCAGGGTGGTTTGAGTTTGAGACACCTGGGTTAGACTATATGATTTTAGAAATAAAAAGGTAGCTACCTCACAGGGAGGGCAAAGCTCTGATTTTATTTTTATGTAAAGTTTGATTGAAGGAAATGGTGGCCGAGTATTAACTGGGAATATAAACATTTTCTTCAAATATTCTCTTAATTATAAAGTTCCTTCTCGAAGAAATGCGACAAAACATCATCAAAAAGATCGGAGCAGACATCAACGTTTACAGCCATATGATAATAATCATTGTATACCGTTTCCAGATCCACACTTCTTGTATCCGAAGAAGTCTTTTTTTCTCGCTGAAAGCATATGTTGTTGGTTAACAAATATAATGTCTACGTAATCCCTTTGTTGTGGCAAAGATATTAACATCATGGCACTGAGTTAAAATTTAAATTCATTGTTTATTGTTGTAGCTAGATTGTCATCAAGATCCATTTGCGTATTCTTCCCAACAATAACATGTGTTTTACTTTCACCGATTAAAGCTAGCGGTCTTTTCCATTAAATCGTTATCTAAAGAGTTGCTCTGTGCAACGTCGCTATCGGGGATTTATATCGACCGTTTCACGCCATTGTTCTTAGTGTGTCATCCCTGACACCCGTCTCGCCGGCGAAAGTTAGCATTGCCTTTGACCCCAGTCTAATGAATCACACCAGATCGATCAGCCCGCAATAACCGGGCTACAAATTTTATCATCACTTCCTGCTGAGAGAAATGTTTTAAAATGGCAAATCCTTGTTGATAGCTATTGGGTGCATATAGATGATTTTATTTTATAAATGTATGAGAGATTACAAAATTTTTTATGCTGTTACATAAAAAACTTCGATTACCCTTTGTGTATTTCGGCCTAGAAATGTAATACAAATATATATTTTTTTCATTCTCTGACCTTTTTCAGTCCTTATGCTTTTTATTCCAAGTTTTATGTATTTAATTTATTATAAAGATTACTTAATACTTTTAAGTTTTTTTTTTTTTTTTTTTTTTTTTTTTTTTTTTTTTTTTTTTTTTTATGTCCAGGCAAACGAGTGTTTTAGTAGTACCCAAAACGTGCAAAAAGGTCTATGTCCCAAAGCACATGTTTTGTTCCGAACTGCATTCACACTGCATTTTATACAATTTTGCAGGTGTTGACCATGCATGTATCTGATGTGCATAGGTATAATAAATAAATGACACTGTTTTCTTCAAAATAAGAGAAACAAATATCATTTTTAATCAAAACAAGTAAACCGACAATATTTTAAAATCCAATCCGATTATGATTATTATTTTCGTAAAATATGTTATATGTTATGGTACATTTACATTGCTTACTCATTCTTCATGTATTATTTTATTAGCTAATTAATTATGTTACAGTTTTATTTTATTGTTGTCATTGAAGAATATGACATGATAACGAAATTAATATTAATATTCATTTAAGGATTTATTGATTGCATTACTTACTGACTGATGCTTACTGACAATCAGAAACACGCACCAAATTACATCAAGCAAAACAAGCGTGACACACAGTACGGTTATCACCATTGTTATGTTTATAGAAAGTGTAGTTTAGCTAACATTTCGCTGCATATGCTCAGTAATGTCCCATGCTATATACCCAAATTGTATGGTGTGTTTTTCATTTTTCTAACTTTTATTGTCAGAATATGATTATTTTGTTTGCCTGGTGCTCTCTCTCTCTCTCTCTCTCTCTCTCTCTCTCTCTCTTATATATATATATATATATATATATATATATATATATATATATATATATATATATATATATATATAAAATGTTCCAATAAATAAACTGTACAGAACTCCATGATCATTAGTGCCGGGAATAAATCGCGAAGGAATTATATTTCCCCTTAATTTACAAATGTATTCATATGACTGGTAGAAAAATTATGCTTATATTATATTGTGTAGAGCCCTGTCGAACATAATATTTATTGGCGTAAATTTTGTCGAAGTATGTAACTAAACAAAATGGTGACATGAGACCATTAAGTTACTGGTACGATATGCGACACATGTCAAAATGCCTGACACAAACTGGCATTCAGATTTTCTTGCATTTCTTTCTGTTAATTTAGCTTTATAATGACTCGTGGTGTTAGAATTACGACGTCGGGCATAAGATTAATTCTTTCTTGAAGGCAAAGGTTGAAATGATGTGAAATTTAACACGGTTTCTCGGTAGATTCGTGCCCATTTGGTAAAATAACGACTAAAACTACTTTGAACACGCCCTTGGAACAAGTTTCACGTAGGGAGACAAAGCAACAGTAGTTGGTGGCGTGTTTCTCATGCTCTTCGATGTCTCTAATGCTGGAGTAGGAAACCCGACTCATTAAAACGACGTATGAGCCTTGTCTGACTAAATGAAGAAAGACTCGTCGCAACTAATGTGACATGGTAATCCAACGAAAGATACACGTGCTGTCCTCCATGTAGTGCTCTCTCTCTCTCTCAGAAACCTGAGGATAATTGATTAACAAAATTTAGAACTCCCTTTTATGTCTTGTTCATTTTGTATGCACATTCCATCTAAACAATTTCAACTGATATAGGGTATCAGATATTCAGTCGTGAATTGTTTGTTTACAAAGGACCACAGTTTGCGTACCTAGTAAGACCAAGGTGACTTGCAAAAGAACATGCCGTAATGAGTAGGGTAAATTTATTAATTGTTGCGAAAGTGTTTTATTGCAACGAATAAGCTCTTCTGACTATCAGACCATCTCGGTGCCTAATACTTAAATAGAAACAATCATGGTCGAAGCATTGTCGTGAACGTCAATATGAATGCATCGACTACTTTAAGCTCGTAAACTGGTCAAGCAAGATTACTTGAGTAATGGTCCAAAATACGGAATAAACTTCTTTTTTTTAATAATGAAAATCGTTTTATTCAGAAGAATATTAATATCATTTAATTTACCATGCGTTACTTAATTTTTAATAAAGCTTGTCATTTATATATGTATTACTTCGAAAAGAAATTCGACTTTTTATTATTCGATTTTTCAGTAATCGATCATCACTGTCCTGAACAAGTATTTTGTCTTCAAACTCAGATGTCAAATCGCACTTTATATATATATATATATATATATATATATATATATATATATATATATATATATAGAGAGAGAGAGAGAGAGAGAGAGAGAGAGAGAGAGAGAGAGACGCACGCACACACAATGACGCAAAATTAGCCATCATTTACGACCTGCGAGCTTCGTATGATCTTTAGGTGTTTGGAAATTTTCACGTTTTCTATATGTTCTTTCTTTTCTTTACCGCAATGTAAAGACTGGGGTCATTGTGGCCCTTGATCAATAAACCATGAACCTGAAACTTAAAAGGTCTCTGTTAACACGTTTCATTTTGTTCTTCGAAATCGTGCTGATTTTGTGGCACGTAAGAAGAAGTACACCCTTCTTGCAAATAAGCTGGTAAACCCACTGCGCGATCAACAAGCATAGAAGTGAGAATGATTAAGTCATTGCGATGAAAATTATTTTGCTGTTTCTGTCTGCTTGTATGCATCAGAATAACACGTCAGATATAATTTTTCTTGCTTTTAAACTTCCAAGTTCCGGTTAAAGAGTGTTTGCTGTCAGTCCAAAACTCAAGTGTCACTTCATCTCTTATTGCCTTTAAAATAAATTAAATTTATCTTTTATATTTATTTGTGTTTACCTTGGATTACGAGTCCGATTCTTTAGCAAGTGCTGAACCTCAAATACTTTTGAGACGACGACGACTATGACCATGAAGAAGAAAATAAGAGATATTACATTACAGCATATGATGAACAGTTCCATGGCATCGATTATACACGAAACGAATCTTTAAGAACGTGTTGCAAAATTGGTTTCACGGATTTTCGATTCTGCTCAATTGAAAATCCTTTGATTTATACTCAAAGAACTCGAACCATGTCTTCGGTTGTTTGTCGAGAGATTGAGACTGAAGTAAGCCGAAAGACAAATGTTTGTTCTGAGCTATTTGAGAAATGTAAACTTAGATTATCACCATAGTTCTAACATTCACGTTAATCGAGATCGTGCCAATCGAGAAATGATTGACCCACAAAAGTGATCACAGCTCACCACCTGTTTGCAGGAAATATGGCTGTTTTTGAACCCACAACACGTCATAAATTACACAAAAACAACAGGTGTTCACTTTCGTCTACGATATAGGTATTCATCTGGAAAAGATGTCTTATATATCGAAAATGTGCATGGTAAGTATTTGGAGTATGTAGTTGTGCGTTTATTGAATGAAATCTAATTGACTTCTCGTTGAAGGAACTGCTTTTGGTATGACATGTATGTGCTATTTAGATACCTCGAATGAGCTGTATCGCTGATTTAACAACGTTATAGAGCCCGCCACTGCTAGACCTTGATACGTTGATGCACAATACACATGCCCATATTTCAAACGGGGTGGGATGAGGAATGGGAGGAGCCGACTCGAGTCTATTTTTGTTAGTAGTGGATTTTATATATATTTTTTAATTTTAAGGGGTTGGGGAGGGCGGATTATAGAAATCTCGCAATCCTCTTTTAGCTTAAACGTTATTGGCTTGACAGATGTCATTTCGTTATAATGCCAGTAAAATCAGCGTGAAAAAAAACATTTTGTTACTCAGTCATGTTATGTTCGACAGTGTATACTAATTTATTAACTGCTTATGGTTGATCGTCGATACCGTTGACCAGTGGCAATCGGGGCCCCGAGTGGCCGAGTGGCCTAAAGCGCTGTCCGTTACGGATCACTGCCATCTCACCTCTGTCTGCGTTGGTTCGAGTCTAAGATTCGGCGAATGTGGATATGTGAGAAAGCTTGCCAGTAGCTTCTCGTGAGTCGGTGGTTCTTTCCGTGGATTTCCCGGTTTCTTCCTCCACCATTAATACTGGCCGCCATGTATAGCCTATCGTGTGCTGAAAAATGGCGTTAAGCCCAACAACAACAACAACAACCAGTGGCAATCGTGATATTGCAAGCCACGTGTGAATCGATATTGCATGCTACGTGTGAATCGGCTTGAATCACACTTCTTACAAGATGCACCAGTCTATGACTATTTCTTGAAACAATAACAGAAGTAAAACGACAAAAATTTGGTTGCAGAGGACGATTTTACACAGACAGTACACCACGTGAGAATGAGACCAGATGGTATAATGTTATAATCAAATGTTGTTAGTGTGGCCTCGACCATTAAGTGTCCTTCCACTCCTCCCCCTAGTATCACGTATGCACTTAGATTTCCTATGCACACTGCCTGATACCCTCCCACCCCCCCGACTGATAATGAGATGCCTGTTTACTGTTTGTTAGCCCATTACTAACGTGACAATTGACAGTACTTTCAAACGACTATATTACACAGGAGATCAATCCATGTTTGATGTAGTTAATAATGTAGGAAAAGGCATCTACTTTAATGATTTAAAAAATTAATTTGAACTGTTATGTATATCAGGGCCGGTTAGGGGTATCCAGGGTTTCCGGAGAACATCCATCTAGGCTAGAAGGAAACAAACTAAATCAAAATACACACACACACACACACACACACACAACACACACACACACACACACACACACACACACACGTACAGTCACTTGTCGCTTGAAATTCTATTCTTGCGCACGTGGATGAACACTTTGAGTAAATATACAGATTTTTGCTGTGGTACCCTTTCGAGGAAAGTCATGGCAAGTTTTACATTTTGGAAACCTCCTTCCGTGCACTTGACTTGATCCTGTCCTTATTTTGACCAGGTTTTAATTGACTACATAATGGTTGAAATTGTAAAAGCAATTAATTTTCTTACATGTAATTAGTACAAGTATATTAAGGAATTAATTTTATCACGTGCGTTTAGTACAAGTGTGTCAGTGAATTAGCCTTATCACTTGTAATTAGAACAAGTGAAACCGTTAATGTTTGTTATAATATGCTTATCGTAATATGCTCTCAAAGTCGTTTGTACTCGTGCATAAATTAGGTCCAATTGCAAAACGACATAGACCCTGGTTTGCCGTTGCATAGTGAGCCAAAAGATCATCACATTTATTGTCTGTTCTACTGATTACTCCTAACAAACTGCATAAACAAATATGCAGGCGTATTATGCAACGGCCAGTCTTTGCAGTTGGAGTCAGCTTATCCTGGAGTATATACGGTAAGTAAGGGAAATGATTACAGGTTAAATATGTATGCATTTGAATAACACGTACTTAAGAATTTTTTTTTTTTGCATCAATTAGCATTTAGCATAATTATTTACTCTGAACGCTTGTATTGTACGTACCACTTTTAAATCAGTCGATTCAAATCAAACCAATTTAAGGAACACAAATCCGATTTAAGAAAAACAACACTTTCCTCATTTTATTTTCATTACGGATTTCTCGAGCAGTGTTTGTTATTGGTACCTTGGTCCTCGCATGGAAACATCTTTTCTAACCTTGTAAACGTGGACCAGTACATTACACAGTCCTTATTCCAAATCCACGAATTACGTACACTTTAAATTATCGTAACTAGCCTAGACATTGATTCTATATTAATATTATATAGTCCTCATTGCCCTAATATTTTTTTAACAGTTATTGTAAATGGTTTTGTGGACCGGTCAGGTGGCCTAAGTGGGTAGAGCACCGCATCGGGTACCAAAAGTCGCGACTTCGAAATCCGACCGAGTCGTACCAAAGATTTATATAATTGGTACTTGCGGTTGCCTCGCTTGGTGCTCAGAATTAAGAGGGTTAGTGTAAGGACTGGTCGGCCTGGTGTTAGGATAATGTGACTGGGTGGGACATGATGCCTCAGTGCTAGACGTCACTATAAACTGCCATAATGCAGACATCGTAGCGATTTGATTCAGATTGTTATAACTACGTTAAAAATCCAAAAACACACACCTATATGGATCTGGTCAACTGGGCACTTGGCCATATACCGAGCACAGTAGCTGGTAGAATCAACAGCTAAGTTAGGCGTGAATCCTTATAATGAAACTACAGATACCGGACGCAGGCTTGAAACTAATTTATCAGAATCATTAAATGTTTTTGTTTTTGGCTAAATCTGCCTGAAAATGTAAAGAAAAAAACCCAACAAAAAACAAACAATCTAAGAAACAAACAAAAATCCGTGATTTTTTTTAATTGGGGCGTTACAGAGGTTAGTTATGTCCCGAGCCACTGCTCCTGAACATTGAAACACCGACATGCCAAAACAAAGGTTATTGAAGTACTTTACACAAAAATCCGTCCACAGTTTAAATTCCATAAAGAATGTTAACTGACTCCAAGAATCAAGTTCTACCTGGATGTTAAGTACAACAGAGTCGCATTTCGGATGTTTGAGTTGAACTTTAGACGTATCCACTTAATATACACGTAATAAAAATTCAGTAGATCTATCTATGGCTTAGAAGACAGTAGTAATTCAGAGTTCAAGATATAATTATTTGTATGTTTTACCTTAAAGAAAGCACCCAAAACGATGTACATTTAGTTGACAGGTACGATGAATTGAAAATGTAAAAATATTACTGCCTCTTGTGGGAGAAGAACCATGATGGCGTTCAACGTCATAATAATGGGCTTCGCTGCTGACTTGTTGAAAAAAGACGATAAATTAAATTTAAATTGCTTTTTGAGATGCTACAAAATATGGTACTCTTTTGCAAAGATAATGTGGAAGACGAAAACAAGTGTAAAAATTATGATTATATTAAGACACGTCTGGATTCTAACCTTAGATTTCTTAACTATGTACAACGAGACAATGAAAAAGGCACGGTTTGTCATTCTTAGCTTTAAGACTTCGGTATAAATTGTGCATTTTGAAGTTAGTGCACAGCCAATTAATTTATATTTTTTTGTTTACATATTACTATTTATTACAAGCATTTTGTCATTTGACGCTATCAAGGCTGATTATGAACTAAACATAGTATATGTCATGTTCATTGGTGGTTTATTTATTTATTACATTTGACGTATATATATATATATATATATATATATATATATATATATATATATATATATATAAAAACTGATTTGATTTGATTTCTTCAAAAATGGCGGATGGAGAAAGGCGTACGGATATGTCTTGTTCATGTCAGCATTTTGCAAGTATTTTTAGCATCTTCGTATAAACCGGAGACCACAGATATCTATATCTATGACAATCCTCAGATGCAAAGGAAATCGCTGTCGAAACACATGGATCAGTTTAGATCACGGCATAGGACCAAAACGAAACAACGAATCAACGCATTTCAACTAACAATTGCACAGTGGAAGTTTTGGCTGAGTGAATCGATAGGAACATTGCTCGGCCATTTCCGTCAGGTCTTGAAATAACTTGGATGTAGTTGTAGGAATACGTATCAGTTTGATGTTTGTTTCTCTCTCTCTCTCTCTCTCTCTCTCTCTCTCTCTCTCTCTCTCTCTCTCATGTACTTCAGATGTTACCAAAATGCAGACATAACATAGCTAAGACGTCTTCTCTCAGTCTTGTTCTGGATCTACTGCAATAATTCATTTATTCGCACAGACATTTTACATGGAACAGTCGTGGTTATTTAGTATACATTCAGCATGTTCATGTCAGTTTGTTTTGATGTGATGTTAACGTAAGGTTAATTTTACTCCTGAATAGATAGATGGTTATGTGATATGACAAAGGTTAACAAGAACCTTCTTAATTGTTTCTTTTTATTTTTCATCATTTTCTCACAGCGTTTTTCTTTGACAATTTCTAGTTTTATCTCTGTTGTCATCCATAAATATTGCTGTTTTATCCATGCATTTAATCGGTCTTATTTTCCGCATAGACAGCCCATTGTATCTTTGCATGTCATTATATTTACCTCCTGTCTGTCTAGCTAAATTAGACAGCCCATTGTATCTGTCATATTTACCTACTGTCTGTTTAGCTGACTGCTTTTACTAAGGGATGAAATTTCTTGGGTTTTCTAGCCAAAACAATTGTCAAATATTCATGGCAACCAGCGATCGAAAGCCCTCCGAAACTAATCGGAAGCTGTCAACAATTACCCAGCAGGATTTCCTCCTTCGCGCGGTGACATCCGAGGCTCCAAAAAGCCGCTAACCAACTACCATTGTCCAAAATCAGTAAAAGGGAGGAGGCCGACAAAATACCCAATTAGTAGCTCGCCTATGTTTTTTAAGCAAATAATCGAAATTTTACCATTTATAGAAAAGTTCTAAAAACGCATAAAGGAATTATCTGCTTCAATTTGTCGCATTTATCACTGAATCGTGGCACATTCGTGTATGGAAGAGCGATTGAAGCAGACGACATTTAAATAGTCAATACTTGACAAAGCAGACGGCAATGTATGGCTGAGACTAGCGATTATCTATCTACCTGCTATCCTCAAAACTAGCGGCTCTGGTCTGAAAAGGCTCGGTTGAAGAAAGAGTTGGGACCGACATGGCAGATGAATCAGATAAAATATAACACGAGTTTCTCCTTCAGAAATGACAATAATTTTTCGGGACTGAACTTAACTTGATGTGACAGATAAATTACTAACAAAAAATTAATTCGATTTCGTGATCGGAAATGACTATTAGTTATGTTTTATCTTAGTCTTTATCGACACTTGTCTTTCACAGTCGAATAATAGCAAATGTTCAGATTAAAGCACAGATATTTTTCTTCCACAGATTATCGATGTCAGGGGGACCAGCAGTGCAAAAGTCAGTTTATTGCAGCGTACGTGCCAATATTCTCCACTCTCGCAATGTCGAGAAGGAAGCGAAACTGGAGACATTCGTGGACCCTGAATTGTGTGCAAGTCTTTCATCTTTAAGGGAATACGTTTTGTGTTTAAATTAAAAAAAGAACTTTCGTTATTCATGAGTCAAGAGTAGTTTTGTTATTCAACTAAATGGATATGATTCAGTAAAATTCAGACATGGTGTTGAGGAGGGGTATGAAACACAGCAGCTTGGGGGGAACGTGGCAGTATTGTGTTGCGTTTGTGACGTTGGTATTGATGGCCAACGTATTGATTCTACACAGGAAATTCTCTTCCTACGAGAACGAACATTTCATTGACGCTGGCGGGACTAGTCGGCATTTTCGACCAGATAACTACGGGGAAAGGAATCATGGATTTTTACATTTTCAGTTATTTAAATCCAATTTGGAAAATTACAGTGTGTTCGAGAGTAGACTTCGGAAGTTAATGGAAATTATGGATACAACGTTGGACAACAGCGCTTCCCACGGGAGCACTGAGAGATTTCTGTCTGTTGATCGGTACTTTCAGGGACAGCATTTAGACTGTGATGGCATTGAAAATATTACAAATAAAACTTACATTGCCTCGGGATGGACCAAGGCAGTGTACAAGGGTCTATACAAGGACATGCCTGTGGCTCTGAAGACGGTTGATCCACAGGGTCAGGACGTCAGCACGTGCATGGAAAAATCGAGTTCATCTATTGAGTGTTATGCAAATGCGGCCAAGAAAATTGTAAAGGAAATGGTTATTCTGCAAGCTCTTAATAGTGAAAACGTTTTGAAGGTATGTATATACAGTATCCTGTACATTTATGCATAGAAGGACTTTGATTTGTTCGCAGTTATGCGTCCTTGAATATATTGACATCAGTGACGGAGCAGTAAATTATGCCACCCTCCCCCCTTCTGGGGCCTCCTTCAAATAATATTTCCCATGTTTGATTGGAATTTTGGGCTTCTATCGGGCGTACCCACCCCTACCCCCCAACCAGCCAGTAGAATTGCATTGTTGTTTGGGCGGTTGCTGCGTCGCTGATGAACATTAATCGCTTAACGTTTGCTTTCACCTAACTGTGTATGTAAATGGTTCCAATAACTTTTAAAGTCATATGTAGACGTGAAGGAGTTTACGAACTAGTATTTATGCAGAAAAAGTAGATTGTCAGACGTTGACAATAAAGCCGACGAGTGGTATTTAATAGACCGAGATGTTTGCTTACATTGTGCAAAACGCCAGTGAATTGCACACGGTATTCAGCGCAAATGTATAGTTTCGATTTTAGGTCTACCGTGCATTTTGATATTTGACTTGTCAATAACTCATTTACCAGCGAGGTGTGCTTTAGTTTGACATAAATGTCGGCATAAAATCGGTTCATTTATATTTAATTAGTGACTTTTTGTTATGTACTGTTTGAAAATAGGATTGACAGTATCTCTGTATACTGATTAATTGCAGATAAAGTTCAATAGACAAATATTTAAGCGAGCTCAGATGAAAAGTCTCCCGACGTAAAGATTGATTTTTTATTGACACAAAATCAATAGTCATACAAAAATAAGCCCTAATTTTCAATATTTTATTTTCTGCCTTCTTACAGGTGTGCCTTATAACAACAACAGTAGTGTCATATACTCGTGTTTGTATATAATTGTTGTATTTTGTGAAGAATTGTTTATCTATTATTGTTAGCTTTAATGCAGTTTGTTTACCGATTCATGAAATATCAGTCTGATAATCACTAACATTTTTTTTCGGCATCAGCGAGAATTATAATAACCATTCTTACGACTCCAAGATCAAGTCGTAAGCTTGTGAAATATTCACACTTACTACTCCAAGATCAAGTCGTGAGCTTGTGAAATATTCACACTTACTACTTCAAGATCAAGTCGTGAGCTTGTGAAATATTCGCACTTACTACTCCAAGATTAAGTCGTAAGCTTGTGAAATATTCACATTTAGAACTCCAAGATCAAGTCGTGAGCTTGTGAAATATTCACACTTACTACTCCAAGATCAAGTCGTGGGCTTGTGAAATATTCACACTTACTACTCCAAGATCAAGTCGTAAGCTTGTGAAATATTCACACTTACTACTCCAAGATCAAGTCGTAAGCTTGTGAAATTTTCACACTTACTACTCCAAGATCAAGTCGTAAGCTTGTGAAATATTCACATAGAACCTTCATCTTTCACATGCTAGAAATATTTATCCTTAAAGCAACGTTTTAATTTTGTTGTTTTTGTTGTCTGTTGTGTTTCTTTTGTTAGCATGAAATAATTTAGGTCTCCATACTCAGCAAACTTGTCAAAATGAAATTTAATTTTAGTCGAGTTTAACAACTTTGCCAGAAGCTTTACTGAGCTTTTAGGTCGACATTGTTAGACACGCGCATAAGACATGCAAAATATTTAAATGTAAGTCATGCATACATACGTTAAATCACATAGCACGTGCTTAGAATCGTGCATATTGAGGATTAACAAACTAGAATCATAAACGTTAAGACTCCTGTAACATTAAGAATTGACAAAATTACATGCATAAAACGCAAGACTCGTACAACATTAAGAATTGACCAATTATATACATAAAACACTAATAAGCCTCGTACAACATTAATAATTGATAAACTACATACATAAAACACTAAGACTCGTACAACATTAAGAATTGACAAATTACATACATAAAACACTAAGATTCGTGCAACATTAAGAATTCACAAATTATATACATACAGCACTAAGACTCGTACAACATTGAGAATTAACAGATGACATACATAAAACACCAAGACTCGTACATTAAAAATTGATAAATTACATAAAACACATCGAGAATGGACAAATTGCGTACATAAAACACGAAGACTCGTACAACATTAAGAATTAACAAGTTACGTACATAAAACACTAAGACGCGTACAACATTAATAATTGACAAATTATATACATAAAACACTAAGATGCGTACAACATTAATAACTGAAAAATTACATACAGGTGGCGCTCTACAGTTTCGTATTTTGCATAGGGTTAGAATTTTAAAGAAAAAGAATTCCCCCGGGTTTCCTCACTACTGGCTATTTAAAAAAGACATTGTATATCTTAGGTATTGTTCAAAGAACCTTTAATTCCCATTATTTTGGTGTATGATTGATGGGTGTAATATGGGTTATAGAATATATAGCTTGGACTTACTCCAGATGTGCACCTTTCAAAAAAGTGCTAGCTCCACTTGGTCATTTTCACTTCCTGAACTTAAGAGGTAAATTGTAAAAAAAAAAAAAAGAGCCGATAACTTTTTTTACATTTTATATAAATGGTAATTCATTCATTGCACTTTCAGAAGCTGGTATTGTCTAGTCTGGCAAAATTCATTTTCCCTATTTTAATAGCTGCTGAGGGTAGTGTACTTTAGACAAATTCAGGCTGATTTTTGGAGCACAAGGGAGCAGTCATTTTAGTTAGCAGTGTGGTAAGATCATTTAAAATTTCCAAAAGTACAATATCCAAAGAAATGTCAGTCACATTACATCAAAGTAGCATAAAGGTATGCCAACATTCTCTCCACAGTGCATGTTTTAAATGCAAACAACTTCACCTTACATACGTCACTCTCTCAAAAGTACATAAAACACTAGGACGCGTACAACATTAATAATTGACAAATTACATACATAAAACACTAAGACGCGTATAATATTAATAATTGACAAGTACATACATAAAACACTAAGATTCGTGCAACATTAGGAATTGACAAATTACATAAATAAAGCACTAAGACTCACACAAGATTAGGAATTTATACATTATTTTATACACATACATTTACAATAAACATGGTATGATTAACAGTGTACACGTGACATTACCACATTTACAAACTGCGAGCACACAATTACAATCAGGAATCCATGAAGTAATCTGAATACATAATTATCTCTCATTTGTATGGCATTAGCACATACATATACACGCAGACATTTAAATTTACCCGATACAGAATCTTAGGATACATATTTACATGCAAAGACAGCATTACTTCTAATTAAACAGACGTTTCCGTTAACTTTCGGTTTTAAAAAATTGGTTCGACAGTATTCGAAATTACAGACTTGTACTACAAAAAAAAAATACCCCCCCCAAAAAAAAACCCCACAAAAAAGCAAAAGAAACCAACAAACATCAACAATAAATATAACTATTAACATTCATTTTTAAAGCCTTACAAATAACTTCGATAGTTTGTCATTTTTATAAATAACTGATCAGGAGAGATTGTGTACTGATATAAGTTACATCTAACTTGCAATGTCTAAAATCCACAAATCTTATTCAGCAATCGAGGTTTTTTTGAAAGACGTAATAGCCTGTTGAATCAAAAAAACAAAACAACAAATGGATTTTATTTTAAAATATAATGGCAACTGTTCCCGATGTTTTCTCTTATTGACAGCATACCATAGACGGTTGTAATGTTACATGACAAAGTGAAGAGTTTAAAACTCGGATTATCAAGTCTACTTTTCTTGTTAACCAATGTTGAAATAACCATGTGTAACTTGACACTTTTTATAGTCATTCTTGGTTTTCTTGTTTAAAACATTAGTCCTTTCAAGGATGCATAGTATTTTGTACAAGTAACTTAGATATGTAAATATTTTATGATGTTATTAACATAATAAAGTTGCCATTACTTATGAAATCTTTAGAAATGGATCTTTCAACTTTTGGATTCATACTCTTAGACCAGGAGTTACCAAGCAACCAACTTACCAACCAGCCAAGTAAACAAACAAACCAGCAACAAAAACAATGACTGTAGAACATTATTCAATGTGGAGCCCTGGGGTGGGGTCGAGTTGTTTGAAGCACTAGTCCTTACCGATTACTGCTATCTCACCTCTGTCCGAGTGGGTTCGAGTCTCTGGCTAGGCCAATGTGGGTATATGAGAAAGCTGTATTTAATCTATTCCATAATCAACACCACATGAAACTATTAGATTTATCGGTACGGTATATTTTTTATGATGTGATGCATCTGTCCAGGCAGATAACTGAAGTCATACTGAAATAAGGCATCATTTCTCAGTCAGACAGCTTTGTAAATATAGATACCTTACTTCCTGACAAGAGAAGCATTAGAACCACATATTAAATTGACTCATTTTTTAAAAAAAATTGTTGGGTTATCTCCAGTATGCGTCGGCATATCCATCTTCCTAAGTTCCAGATATGATGGACATTTTAGGATACAATTATATTTATCTTCTAAAATTTTGAGCAAATATTACATATTCTGCTTTCTCTTGGAGTCTTATACGATCTATTCCGTCAGCCCGAGTTACCTTCCAATTTTTATGCAGATGCTTTTTGTTTAATTTACGCAAGTTTGCGTTGTTAGATCTTAGTGTGTTCTTGAAAAGAATGATAGTAAAAATTTGCAAACGTTTTGTAGAAAATATTTATTGATGAATTCGTCAAACTAGCATTCCAATTTTGAATAAAGTTATCAAACAGTCTTTGTCTTACAACAGCTCTAAATTAAATTATTCTGCCAGCACTTTGGAAAAATCCAAGCTTCTTAAAATTATGTACTAAATAAGTCTAACCAGGGTAGCCCATTTTTGCGTTCCTGTGTAAATAAGTCTAACCAGGGTAGCCCATTGGATTGTTAACATAGCTTTAACAATATTTCAGTCATATTGTTACGATGTCTGTAGTGTGGCAGTTTATAGTGATGTATAGCACTGCCGCAGACGTGTAGCATCATGTCCTACCCAGTCACATTATTCTGACACCACGCCACCCAGTCCTAACACTAACCTCATTAATGTTGAGCGCCTAGCGAGGAAGCTGCTTGTACCATTTTTATAAGTCTTTGGTGTGACTCTGCCGAGGATCGACCTCCCGCATCCGAGGCTGTCGCTCTAACCACTTAGGCCACCGGAGTGGTTGATATTTTAGAAATATCTTCTCTTTATACTCAAGAAAATCTTTCAAAAATCTATACTGCATTAGCAACGTTATGATGGCAAGACTGTTATAAAGCATCAATATCGTCGCAATCATCGTAGTCGTCGTCAGTTTTTTCATTGAAAAAGTATACACTACATAACATAGTGCATTATATTTTAATGGAATCGGTTTAACATTACTGTATAGAATATGGAGACTTGGAGTAAATACAGATAAAATGAAATGTTTTCAGAAAGGGGTTGGGGGCTGTATGGAATTCTGAAAAATGGTATCATTCCGCAGAAGTAGACTTGTAGAAATTGTTGAGAGCGTTAATTATCTTGGTCTTTTTTTCGGCTTTTTTTCTTCAGTAATGTATGTGTTTTAAAAGCATAACAAACTCTGGCAGGTAAAGGAATAGATGCATCTGCATTTTTTATTTCACACCTGAATAGTCTTTCACAGAAACGAAGAGAAAAGTATGGAGTTATTTGATACATACATTTCTTCTATTCTTTCATACGCCTCTAAAGTTTAGGTGATTTAACATTGCTAATGCCACTGAGCGTGTAAATCTTATCTTTATAAAATAGTTTTGAATTTAAATTGTCGATTCAACGGCAGACGCTACCGTGTATGGGAACTTTAGTCGTTTTCCTATGGAAACAAAAGGACATGTATGCATTATAAACTAATGGTTAAAACTAACAAGTAGTGAGAATATAAAATTAGGTTCATTCCATGAAGTATTGTATGAACAGTCACAAAACAATATCTCTTACCACTGTAGAAACACTATTTAAAATACCCCCTATAAATTTGAATGTTAAACTTTTCATTCGTATATAGTGGAACCATCAGTTTTACAAATGAATAATTTATCTTAATGTTTTTAATGAATCTCCAGCAAATTGTCTCATCTAACTTACGATAATTGAGATCGATACATTTAACATTATTCAAATAGATATATCTTTTGTATGTTTATTGTGTTTTGTTGTATCGTTTGACCAAATTGATGTTGGGAATGAATATCACTTGATAGTGGTTTATAATAATTATTATTAGCGAATAAAGTTCATCAATTCAGACACCGCTCTGTGATACAATGTATAGAGCTGAGAGTTGTATTCGTAATCTCGTAAGAAAATTAAGTACTTTAGCAAATACGTCTATATGTTATCCGGTTCCATCTTCAACTAGAAGGCTTGCTAGTAATTTACGTGAAATATATATATGATACTTTTTTATGTTCTACTCAGAACGCATGTAAATAAGGGTAGATACAGGGGCAGAATCTATATTATGAACTTGCCATATTAACCTGTTTCCTATTAGAATTGTAATTTTTATGGCGCTGTAATAATAAATAAATAAATAAATAAATAAATAAATAAATAAATGCTAATATAAAATAGTGGACAGACTGTGAAATTGTTCGGTTGGAGCGGAATTTTCATTTTGGTTCTCTTATTCACAGTACCTTAAAAACAAGTAATAATAAGAATTTTCAGCACATTGCAAATCATGGTAAATGAAAGTGGCGCCAAGTTATTACAATCACTTTTCTCATGATCTCTCTGTCTCTGTCTCTCACGCGCGCGCGTATAAACAAAATTTTAGTGCCAATACTTCCTGTCCATCTGTCCTAGTGATAAAATGGGTACATACAATTTCTGTCCCAGTGACAAAATGGGAATATACCAATTTTTTCTTTCTCGCGCATGCATGCATATATATATATATATATATATATATATATATATATATATATATATATATATATATATACGCTTGTCGCGCTGTTGCATGAGAGATAGGCGATTGTTGCCGTTACTCTGAATTGTAAGTCTCTGATATATACATACTGAGAAATTCCACAGATCAGATTGTGCAGACTAAAAGAATGGAATGGAAAGAAGACAGGTGGCGGAATATTTCTCTTCCACTGGCCACGCGTTCAGTGATTTAATACTGATTGGAATCAGTTCAAAATGAGCACATAAAACAAGTAAACCTATAAACTCAGACCCAACGTTTTAAACAAGAAGAATCGAATTTCCCGTGCATATATGACAAGAAATGTACAAGTTACCAAAATCACATTTTCTTGACATTAATCCCCTTTCTTTTAGCATCTATTATTCCGTTAAACACAAATTTCTATTTTGTATATAAAAAATGTATGTAATTTATTTTATTTTTATTTCTAATTATTCACAACATAACTTTGTAATTATACTTGAGAACAAAAATTTGCTAGTTTTAAGTAATTGCTTATTCAACAAAATATTATATGCGTGATACAATTTTAATTGGACAGTTTTCGCCAACCCTACAGATGGCACCAAATTTTTTTAATTTTTTTTTTTTTTTTTATCTTGATTGCTTACGTCTTACGTCATCAGTTGGATTTCTTCCTTCTAAATTTATCGTTTCTTTAAATATCCACTGTTAAATACGATTTAGATTCTTTAAAGAAATTGCGTTTTTTGTGTTTTGTTCTGATCTAGTATGTATAATCGTTCTTTGTAGCTTTGTTTCCTTGGGAAAGGAATTGGTTGATTCAGATCACTTGGGCTGGTTTCACACCTGCTTTGCATTGTCGTTTGTCAGGAATTCTTTTATATGTACGACTTTTCTAGTCACTGTGTGTATGATCCAGTGCAACTGGATAGACTTACTGATGATGATGATATTATTGATGGCCTTAACCGCATATATATATGCTCCCAACATATGCTGCTGCTGCCTGCCGCATATATATATACACGCACACACGCACATGTGAGTACACGTGTTCCTATAGAATATATGCACGCCAGAAATCGTGTTTATTCATTTATTGCCCGAGGTCGTCATCCAGGCTTTCAGTGTCCCGTTTTGATAAAGTGGACGTTTTTCTGTTGCAAGATAACCAAAAAATTTTGTTTGCATAGCACAGCGGGCAGGTGGCACAAGATTACTTGATGGCTCTTGCAGGTACCGCCTTCGTCTGCTTATTCGACAGACTAAATGAGAGAGAGAGAGAGAGAGAGAGAGAGAGAGAGAAGGGGGGGGGGGAGAGAAGAGTTGCATGCATTCCCAGAACGCGCTGGCAGGTGAGCATCGTGAAATTTTCTTTTGACTGATTTCCTTGCTGTATTTCGGTGAAACTTTAAGCTACACTAAAGTTTTAAAAAAGTAAAAACTGAGGCCGTGATTTCTTCACAGAGAAGGAGCACTAAAAGTTTTCTTCTACGACAAACGTCTTAAACCTTCATTTGTGAGATACTATACCACTAGGTGGCAGCATACTGCACTTATATGGCACGTTCCTGCAGTTCAAGTTTCCAAGCAGTGTGTCTTTTTTTTTTTCTTACAGAACAAGTGTAGCTAATACTGACCTCGTTGTAGGGCATGTTTTGGGCCTTGGTTAAAATGTGTTCCGATTAAGAACTATCAACTGCAAAACTTTTTTTTTTTTTAATTCATGAACGAAATGGATTAGGGGTAGAGATGGCGATATCATGTTTATGCTCTAGTCAGCATAGCAATAGTAAGGTAACACTCAAAAAAAAAATTTCTGCAATGGCTGATTGTTCAGGACGCACCTTGTCGCATGTGAACCACAGACCGGAAGTTGATTATTGGAACGTTCACAAGAGTGTGGAAGACGCGAAGCAACGGATAAACTTTTCGCAGAATTGGCCCTTCAGAATCAGTAAGGTTATTTAACTGGTAATGGATGTGAGGTGTGGAGTGTCTTCGTTATATTGGTGTACGTTATGTGTAACTGAATGCACAGATAATATCGGAAAATTAGATCGGAGTCATCGAGGGGTCAGATTGTGACCGGCGAGAGTTAGTTACTTTGTGTTAATTGGTGAGTGTACACATTAGTTTACCCCGGAATCAAGTGCCTGTGACGTGAACTCACCCAGATCAAACATCCTTCAAAATATATGCATTTTCATTATTGTCAGAAAATCTGAAAAACATATTAGTACAACTGTGTCAAGCCTGTTCTGAGCGTATTTCACTCCTAGCCATTCACACGAACCACTCTCTCAACAGTGTACGAAAAACTACAACATTCACGTTATTCAACCCAACAAAAAAACTCGTACTGAATAAAAATAGAAGCATTTCAGTTGTAAAACACCAAGAAAGGTATCCTAAAAAAAATATAATGGAGAGAAAAGAGAATAATCACGAGTCCATTTTCCCTTAAAATGACTCACTGTTACAATTTTCGAAAACGATGAAAAAGTAGAGCTAGAAGAAACCGAGCAGATACGAATCCATATTATAACCAGCAATGTAATCGCGAATAAGTCTAGAGCATATATGATTTTGCATTATAAATGTTCTCATACGCATACAGCCATGAATGATTCATTCTTGGTATCAGGGGAAAATAGGTATCCCTATAATAACAAATATAGTCCATGGCTAATATTACGAAATTATGGAGTGCATCCTAAATATAACATTACCATGTGTACGCCATCTTGTTTCGGTCGAACTTAAAGTAACCCTCGATCCGGATCATACTTAGGTTGGAATAAATACCAACTTAATCAGACTGGATAAGTTTTGTTTCTGTTTGCTGAATACTTCGTCACCAATCCGATGGTCGTGAGACGGCATGTATCAACCGCCATTTGTGAACAAAGAGATCAATAAGCAGTTTCGTATGATTGGCTTTTGGTTAATTTTTTTATACGCACTGTAAGGCGGAGCTTTTTATGTTATGGTCTCATCCATCAGTTTGTCTTTTACCTATTTTGTTTCCTCAAAATAAATTTGAGTCGTCCACCATCCACATCTACCAAACTGAGTGGCTGGCTTGCACTTGGTATAACGAATCACTATGACTGAAAAAAAAAATTCTACACAAAAATTTCAGTTATCGACCACGTGCCTTTACCAAAGGATGCAAATGACTTGCACGTTGTATAAGAAAGAAGCCGAATGGGGGTCAAAGGGTCAGTTAGTCAAGGTCATTATGATTTGGAGGGAAAAAATGTTTTTTTTTCTTTCATAATAATTTAGTTGTAGAACACGAACACGAATCTTAACCCATGTTATTGGCGGATGTGCACTTTAGATGTGAAAGAGGCGTTTGCATTTGAGCAAAATTGTCATCGGTCAGGGTCGTTTTGACGCCAAGAAAAATTCGTTTAACATAATTTTTTATAATAAGTGCATTGGCCAAACTTTTTTTCATGGCCTACACTTGGGAAAATAAAGACATCAGTGAATTATGAGGTGTAAAAGTCAGAAGTCACGGCCTTGGTAAGTTTAATAAGAAAATATTTTTGCTTGTTAAGTTTAGTGCAGAACCCATACCTTGACCCAAGATCGAGGTCATTGAGACCTGTTGGCTCTCTTCTGGCGGAGGTATCACAGAACTAAGCGAAAGTTGAATGATACTATTATGCCTACAGAAAACGCCAATCGGAATCGACTTTTTCCACCGCATCGTAGAAAAAGACGTATGATGCAAATATAATAATAGCTACCTTGTACAAGACCAGTAACAAAATATGCACTAGTTTGAGGCTTTTGGAACTGATTGAGTTTTTAATATTTTTTGTTAAATTACTGAGGGAATAACATTAAATAGTACAGCTATTTCAGTGATTTTGACATATCATAGAATGTTACTTTCAGCATATATCTTTTTCAAGAGGAACTTTTCTTCACACATCAAGCCGGATGTTCCTCCAGCAAAAAGTTCCAATTTGAAAAGTATGACCACGATTACTTACATTTTCTTGAGAGAACCGAAGTTACTCGACACGCATCTGAAAGAAACGACGATGTTCCGATTCGAAGAAAGGTCCACTCAGAACAACGTTTACCTTTTCTGTCAAGCCCCCTCCCCCCAAAAAAACCCCATCAGGTCTATAAGGCGAATTGATTTCCCATTTGAAGGAAAACAAAATAACAAACAGCACAAATTCTTGTGCAAGAAACTAGTACGCAACATTCAATCTGTTTTCCGAACGTAAATATAAGTCAATTGAACATACTCAAGCTAAGATCTATCTTGTTAACTGAAAGTAGCTTTTAATTTTCTTTAATGAATCGATACCATTGTTTTCATGTACAGTAGCGTTGTATTTTGTTATGTGTTCAGTTCATTTTCGTTAATGAAATGGGTGTCTCTGCGACACATTTGATGCGTTTTATGGTGTTGTTTGTTCTTTTTGCTTGTTTTGTTGCTGTTTGTTTTGTTTTGTTTTTTTAATGGAAAAGGTCGAGGATAATCATAGTTTCTCGAGCGAAAGATCAGAATTGTCATTTGTCTGGACGATCAAGATTCATTGTATGTGATAATGCTACAAGGAACGGGATGTATGAATTCGTCGTTTCAGTACTCCTTGCGCATTAAACTTGAAGCAAGGCTTTGTGACCATGTTCACTGACAAACTTTAGCTTGAAAACAATATTTTAAACTATGATTCCTATTATGACATGCATTCATTTACGATATATATATATATATATTATATATATATATATATATATATATATATATATATATATATATATATATATATATATATATATATATATATATGATGGGTTTGAGATTTGTTTGGTTTACTGACCGTTTGCAACCAGACCACATTTAAGGATTTTTTTCTTATTCATCGAGACTTCGCAAAATAGAATAATTTTCAAAGAAGCAATTTTTCTTTGAATTTTGACAAAACGTTGTCATAGTGATTTTCATCTTACCAAAAAATTTATTTCATTTCAGTAAGTTTAATGTTGCTTTTCTTAAACAACAACAAAAATAAATTGGCATAATTTAAAAAAGAAACATTGAAACTATAAATGGTCAATCTGTTGTCATTAAGGCGTGTATCTACGGTAACCAATCGACAAGTGATTAATGGCCCAATTTGACATGCGTCTCTTTAGTAAATGTGTTTTGCCAGTAAAAAGACAAACAAGATCATTTCAGTTAACACATGTTTAAGATATTGTTTATGGAGCATTTGGAATTTATGTCCAGAGATTTTAGTATGGGATTTTCACAGTGACAGGAACGTCTATTTACCCATGCAATTCGCCAACGTCAGTATTTCAGTGTCTTCTTTATATGCATTGATTTATTTTATTTAAATAACATTTAATATTTGAAGAGGCAAAGTTATAATACTCTGCAAATTATATTCGTCGTTTTCAAACTTTTAAGGCACTTGCAGTTCGTGAACAAAGAAAGTTTCCCACTTTATCAGAATTATTTGTTACGATGTATCATTCTTCTCGATTAGTAATTCGCATACATCTTGTGTGGAAGCTGTTCAATAAAAACGCACTCTGACACAAATTTTATTAACTGCATCACAGGCAGAGCATTTTTTCTTCTCTTTTTCTGACAGGTTTTCCTTCCATGTCCACTTCCAAGCTTTAAGTAATTCAGTTAAGAAAGTTTTGTTTCCGTTTGTAACTTTTTATTAAAAACAGGCATCGTCTAGTCTTTTTAAGTTGGGTGGGGGTGGGAAGCAACTGTTGTGATCTTTTGCAGAAAAGAACAGGATCCTAATAGTACTGATGTATATAAGAAACACAATTCACAATAACATAGCGATTTATATTTTTCTTTTAATAAGATTAGTAAAATTAGCTTTACCTGTTATCTGATATAGTTTTAAAGCATTATTAGAAGTAATATTAATTCTTCACTTTTTATATACGGGCACTGCCCCTCTAAATGACTTCATTATGAGATATATGTGTGGATTTCATCCATTTCATTTTAAATACTTATGGTTCATGTGTTTTAACAAAAGTAGATCGACACCTTTGTTTCTGTTCCCATCTCTCGCAAAGATGCACAACTGTTAGAGTGACATATTATGAAAGAATATCTTTTTCTGTATTAAGTTTTGTTTTCAAAATGGTAAAAAAAAATTAACGTGTGTACTTGGATATTTATCATTTCGAAAGGTTGCAAGAAACATGAATGAACACGTTAATTATTATTGATTTACAATAACTCCCTAATCTGTCTCTAGCTCTGTCTGTCTGTCTGTCTCTCTGTGCGATCAGTTTGAACAATAAGATCCTTTAGAATGTCATGTTTATAGAACAGTTGACAAATACTATATATATATATATATATATATATATATATATATATATATATATATAATATATATATATATATATATATATACTTTTCGTTGTAAAGATCTGTCGCTATGGCTTCATTCTTATTGATGGTCAAAAGCAAATGAGTTTGACGTTATTTTTTTCTGCGTAGTATTTTTTATTTTCTTTTTCATATCCAGAAAAGAATGTAAACATTATCTAACGTCGAGCTTCTGTGGTCAAAATGTCATGAATTAACTCTTGTTACTTTTAGATTTGTTTGAACTATAAGAATCGCGGCTATTAGTCATTTAAAAGAAATAAGAAACAACAGGTTTACAAACAGAATTTTGTTGTGACCAAATCTGAGATGAAAAATATTTTTGTCACGCATCTTCCCATAACGATATCTGACGACGTCCAAATCGACCTTTCAACGACCTTCGGTTCGCGGTCAAATGTCACGTTATGCCGCATAATTTCTTGCTGTCTCGCACGAATATAGTATGTGTAGTTTTAAATGCAGCATATACCAGGCTTATTTTTGTAAGTCTATTAAATATCAGCATTTCCATACAATGTCGTATCCAAGATATCAGCAAACTGTCTCCATAGTTATCCAAAACAAATATTTCATTTTCATGCCATGTTTTACCTCATAGGCATACTTAAGTGTGGCTATATTAAATCATAAAAGACCTTTCTTCCGAGTTTTGTCTTGATGAGTAGTTGGGTTTTTTTGGGGGGGGGATTGCGCGGGGGAGGGGGCGGGGTTTTGTTGGTAGGATTACATTTTTTAGCAGTTGTTTGGTCTTCAAGGAAGACTGATCTATTTCATTCTTTCTTAAAGGTACTTGGGTTTTGTCTTCCTCGCAGCGCAGACGACAGTCTTTGGGTTGCTATGGTAACTGAACTAGGAGAATCAGTCGATTTAATAAAGCTTCTCCAAATGTCATGGGAGGACAGATTAAGGGTAAGTCCGTGCCTGTCTTTCATTTGTTTTCAAATGATCGAAATATGTACACAAGTGGGGTCACCATCGAAAAAAAGGAACAACATGCACCCAAGCAAAGCTTTTGATTTCATTTCGATATGCACACAAGAGATTAGTTTGTTTTACGTAACTCGGATCTCTTTTGAACGAGACTAAGTGCTCATTCTGACAGCCCTTGATTTTCATTTTTCAAATGTCGCTTATCTCATGGCTGGCCTCCCAAAATTTCAGTATTCATCATGTAAAGTGCTGTTACTACGTTAGGAAATCAATTTTAATACAGAATAACTGAACTTTCCATATCACTACACTTCACGCAATTCAGAGTTTGTATTATTGTAAACGAAATAGTGTTTGTTGACGAGCTTTCAAGTCAGTTAAGCTTCTATGTGAAGAGAGTTATCGGCTAACTCCTTTTTCACCAGTAAATAGTTTTGCCTTTATTGAGAGAGAGAGAGAGAGAGAGAGAGAGAGAGAGAGAGAGAGAGAGTTAAGGTCAATCTTGACACTTTAATAAGTTTTATCTGATTAGCGTTGTGTACGCCGACAAACGACGTTCAGTTACATTCACCATATAGATGTCTATTCTTTTAATACAAAATCTTACATTCAGTCGTACAAATATTTGATTTCATGATAATACAACTACTTTTCGCAAGGGCACTGTTAAGTCATGTAAGGAATATAGTATGTATTTACCTATTGACTTGATTTGACATATCGATCGACAAGGTCTAATGCCTAACCGGTTTCATACCGAAGGTCCTTGTTTATCAGCTAGGAGCAATAGATCGGAAATCTAAAGTTCAGGTACATGTACTATTGTGGGCAGACAAATAGAGAACTTCTCTATATAAATTCATCCAAGTACCATAAGTATTGGTATAAATATGTCATCATTTCTTCCCTCAGCTACTACAAATACATGAAAATGTTCACGATCTGGAACTAAACCCCTGAAAGTTAACACGACAAGGTCGCCTAGGCACCATACAGCACGTCAATCCTGGGTGGTCCTTGTGCCCCGTAAAACGTATCTTTCAAGAACTTCTTAGCTGATTGGAGGATGTCACTACATCATCAACTTACAAAGGAGTCAGTATGATTATATTCAGTTCTATTCAAAATTCTTGTGGCGATAAAACCAACTTTTAAATCGTCATTCGGGGAATATATTGATTCGGTCTTTTGCTTTGTTTTGTATTCATAAAAGCCACGCCATTTCGTAAAACGCATGACGCCGTTCAAGATAATACATAAACCAACAGGTTATTCTCCGCCTTTTTTTGACACCAGTCATGTCAGAAAGAAAGGCTGATAAAAAATGTTGGTGAACATAACAAGTAGTCCATCTATGAATAATTCCCAGTTTTGTTTTTAAAAAAAATAAATATAAAAAATTAGGCATTGATCCTTCGTCACATTGCAACTCAGTGTGAAAAGTCACTTGATATTTCATTCATTTTTTTTCCCCCTACTATTTCATTTTTCTTTTAAAGGTCTTTAATATGCATGTTTGGCATGGAAAAAATGACAAGGCTATCTTTCGTGCAAGTAAAACCCAGTACAAATCGATAGAGGCTTTCCAAATGGCCAATTCAAGTAACAAGACGTTATAAGGTTGTATTTAGGCCCACAAACGGCATGCACTTGTTCACAACTTTAACTTTTTCTGTGGACTTAACTACATAATAAAGCACTTTTTGTGACGGACTAAGTCGTCTCGCTGGACACTACCGACTTGGACTACTTTGGTTATAGTTTCTTGTGCCCATTAAACGAAAATGGCCATATTAGGTGACGTTACACATGTCAGTAGCTTGCAATAACCCGGAAAATAACTGGATTCTCATTACTTCGAAACTGAAACAGTTCGGGTGACGGGTGTACACTTCATTCGCGGTTTATAGGTTGGCAATATATTGGAAGAAAGCTTAAGAAAATACTTTTGCACTAAGAACTGTAGCCGCGTTTTTCATTCACTTATTTTAGTAATATGCTTCTATCGACATAATCAAAGATGATTCATATGCACAAGGAACCATTATTATTGACATCATGAAACTTTTTCCCTGCATACATTATCTAAGGATTGTACTGGAACCAGAAATAGATTATGCTACTGTTTTAAGATTGTTGCAGTCAGACGTGTCAGTTGCAATTTTCAAGAGGTGTAGTGCATACCATATTTCTAATAATAATGTCAAAAGTTATGTCATTTCCCGTTTATGTTTTCTCCACTGAAGCGATCTCGCTTGTCAAAAACACCGTGTCAGATTTTTAAGCTCTTTAGGCTGATCTAGACTGGTTGCCTAAAACTTACTAATGAAGATAAATTGCTCCGGGAGTCAAAATGTCCAGGTCAGAACATAGTTTCTGGTTTCTCCAGAAAACATATGTCTGATAGTGCCACGTAAATGAGCCGGATGGCATTCAGTCTGTGATAACATCCCCATTCGCAGGAAACGAATCTCAAGGTTTTGATAGGGATTTAGATGGGAGCAGATATAAATTCAACCAATTAGTGCAGGGCTGTCAAAGTGGTACGAAACATACGCATTTCTAGAACCCTTATATCTGTATAGATGGCGTGAAGATATAATGAAGTCGCAAAATAAAGTCATTTCTTGGAAGAAAAAATAACCTATATTAGGCTTTATTCCAATATATGCACTATCCATAGAGAGCGACGGGACAAAGTTATCAGCACCTTCCACTTTGGCTAAATAAAACACTGCATTCAGATACTGTGGACGTTAGAACTGTACACTCTTTTTGCATTATAAAATTTCTACTTGAGAGCGACCGCTGCTTTTAAAGAACAAGAACACCAATGTCAACACTAACAACTACTTCGTACGCTTTCCTTTCAATTTAATCCCTTCTGTTCTTGGGGTAGGTGCGTGAACTTTTAAACTGTACAGGTTGGCCTTTCGCTGTGGTGGGCGGGAATCGACGAGAACCAGTGTGGTTTGCTACACCCAGACAACAATGCAACTCCCACACGAATAATGTAGTCTGCCCTTGTCCAATTTTTTGGGATGACTTTCTTGAATAAGCCTATTGACTGTACAAAAGAATTTTCGTTAACAGGTTGATTTTTTTCAAGATAAATAAATGTAATCAGTCATCCGGTTGACATGAGACATCTGAATGAATATCCGTGGCATCTTTCTCCCCCCCCCCCCATATCAATCACGGGTCACGTGATGACAGAGGGCCACCCTGTTGCACCATATAAAGGAAAAGATAAAAGTAAAAATACAAATTATTTTCTGTCCTGTAGATAAAAATTAATGCCATTGCATTTTTTAAAAAACCAAAACAAAAGAAACTCTGTTATGGATTTTGAATAGCCATTTGCCGGATAAATACTTCTCTGTTAAGTTCTGCAAATTCTGCCACTTGACTTTTCTTTCATCTTCTTCGGTGTAAGATTTATCGGTGGACGCAATGGTTTAAGCGTCAAAAGACAAGCATGTTTTGTTTTTTTATGGACTACAAGTACTTATTGATATATTTAAATCAGATTAGCTTACTTTCTTAATATTTATTTGTTATTAACAAATATAAATACTTATAAACAGATAAAAATTTTTTAGTATAATTTATCGCGGGGGAAGGTCAGTGTGACACAATTAATTACGATTATGCATGAGAATTTTGTTTTTAAAGATTATAAGAGCGCGCGCGCGCGCACACACACACACACACACACACACACATATATATATATATATATATATATATATATATATATATATAGATATATATATATATATATATATAGATAGATAGATAGATAGATAGATAGATAGATAGTGCACATGGCATTTCAGACATTTTGCCGTATACACTTTTGGGTTACAGCGATTTTTTGTAATAAATATAAATGAAAATAAAAATGTCTTTACAATTTTTAGGCAATAGCTGACTAGTTCGCCTGATATTACAATCGTTAGGCTAGAATGGATTGTAGGAATATAAAGATGATTTTGGTTCTGGTATTGGTTTGGTGTTTTTGTTTGTTGTTTTATGGTACTGCAGCACGAGAAGATTATATCTTGTCGAGCCAAATTGAGTAAATTGCCTTGCCCCAAAAAACACCACGATAGCTAATCCAGGTTGCTATAATAAATGGCGTGATGGGGGAAAAAAGATACGAGAAAGAAAGGAGGAAAAAAAAGGGTAGATAGCTAGATAGGTACGAATGAGAGTGCGAAATTTTCAAAAAATGCACTCAAGTAAAGCTAAGAGTTTTAAACCGAAGAAGAGACAAGTTATTTTCAACAGTAACAAACGGGGCAACTGGGTTGTTTATATGGAATATAAAGACTTGTGTTGGTGCTATATTTTTCTTTTGAATTGTTTCTAAGAAATTGGTTTTCAGTCCTTCCAGTAAGTCTCACAAATAGAAAATGACTTTGATTTTGTTCATGAGCCAGACTATGTCTTGAAACTTGTAAATACAGGCTTGTTTCCGATCTTGTGCACTGCTTCTCCAAACTAGGGGATGAAATGATTGCATTGTTTGACGCTGTAACTAAATCAAGTCTTCAGGCGAAAACTTGTTAGCCTTTGTGTGGCCTTTAGTTAAACTACTTACGCTTCTCAGAAATGATGAATATGTGTGCCTTTGCATTGATAGAGTCGCCAGACGTCTCCATTGTGAAGATCTCGCACGGAGTTGGGATCGTGAAATGGCAGTGTTTGCCAATTCGAGTGTTAAAGCTTAAAGAAAAAGTGTGACAGAAACGAATGTTGGCGCCACATTGGTTATCTAAGTAAACTGAACTTACTGTATTGAACCGTTAAAACAAAAATTATACTTAGCCAAGGCTGCGCATGCGTTTGATTGAAAGTACTTCCGAAAACTCTGACCAAAGAGGCTATGTCGAAACCGAAATAATTTGAGATGTGACGGCACATTTTAAATGAATTTAGTTTAACATCCCACGTTTATTCATGTTTTGTATTGCAACTAAGTGATTCCCTTTACTAATTAAAGCTGGAATCAAGAGGTCGATTGTTTTCGACGTATTTGCCCGCTCAGATCTTTAAAATATATAAAGGTTTAAAATATGGCGAGGCAATTTTTTTTTTTATAAGGTTTGAGAAAGTCCCATGAAGTTCGCTGTTTGTGCAACATAGTCTTCAATTCCGTTCGATTGTTGAAGCGATTCCAGCATGATTCTGGAATTCAGTAGGAGTTCCTTTTTTGACGAGTACTATTGTAACTTGTACTTGCGGATTTTAGTTCTGTTCTTAGACGACATAGCCCCTCTAACCCAGGGAGAAACTAAGACGCGTCAGAGTGTAGTAGAACAGAGATGACTAGTTAATTTAAAATCAAAGCTATTCCGCTCCAGTAGTATACTTTTTCGTCATTTCATTTTATATCTGTGTTTGTACCTGAAAAAAATGGGGCCCCGAGAGGCCGAGTGGTCTAAAGCGTTCACCGTTACGGATCACTGCCATCTTACTTCTGTCTGCGTGGGTTCGAGTCTTGACCTCGGTCAATGTGGGTATGTGAGAAAGCTTGCCGGTAGCTTCTCGTGGGTAGGTGGTTCTCTCCGGGGTTTTTCCCGGGTGTTTCATCCACCATTTATACTGGCCGCCATGTATAGCCTATTTGTGCTGAAAAATGGCGTTAAACCCGATAACAACAACAAGCTAAAAAAAAACGCGTATACACGTATTGAACAATATCTATCCGTCCGTCCGGATGGATAAATGGATGGTAATTCATAACATTAGAATAATTTTAATGGATTTTCTAAAACCCAATTTTATATTTTCGCCTACCCAATTTTGTACTTGAGCCTAAACGACAAACGGAAGTCTGAACTGCTACTTTCTGTGGCAGTTATATGTAAGTTATTTAGTAAAAGAAATTTTCTTTTATTTAGTTTTAATTAAGAGCTAGCTGCATGTGCCGTTATTGGTACTCTTTTGCTAATATGTTCCCTCTGTTTATTCCATAAGGTACAGTGTAAATGGGTTCTCGTGGCACGTGAGGTGAGCGGTATCCCGTCGGGTTTCTCTACTGGCATTAATTATGGACTAGCTATTGCCAAGATTGACCAATTAGCGTCTCCGGGCATTAATGGAGGCTGATCTTTTCTATCAAGTTTTCCGCCAGATAAGATACGTGTTTTTCTTAAATAAGCCTGGATCGTGTACATTTTTCGCCCAATTACTGTGACATTTGGGTTTCAAGCGTGCGAAACGGGCGTCAGTCAAAAAGTTCGGATATTTAGTGTTGTTTTAAACTGTTTTGACATCTCAATTTACTTTTCACTCGTACGCACTTTTCACCCCGGAGAATGCATACACACATGTCAGGCATCAGTAGAACATTAGACAAATATATATGGGAGAGCAGGTGTACCAGTGCATATTGACAAGCTTATTTTTGGGCCTTATCTCGTTTTAATAACGAGCCAGATCAAGATTTAGTTATATTGCAGTTCCTGTGGCAGTCATTCATGAGGGTTTTTTGTGTGTTTTGTGTAGTTGTTTTTATTTTTTTATTTTATAGTTTTGTCTTTTAAAGGACGATCCAAAATCGTGTTTCTAACAAACATAATCAAGTCCAAAAAGGCAAATCCTTCTTCGTCCCTCTTCCTTTTCTTCTTCTTTTTTCTTGTTGATCTTGTTGTTGTTGTTCTTCTTCTTCTAAGATATCAATTAGTTCAACAATCCACAATGCATTTTAGCAAATGGTTTTGACATCGTTTCCGATAGCATGCTAAGGAGGAAAGAGTTTCAAAATTTTGTCCAGACTTTTCAGTAACACAGTCGCTGCATCACTCATTTCTTGTGTCGTCCCGGTCAGTCAGTAAGGCAGACAAGGAATAAAGTAATTCTGCAGGTGAAAAAGTAATGACAGTGGGCGATTCTGAATATACGTACAATTAAAAGTTCGAGTAACTGAACTGTTGTATGAACAACCAAACAAGGAATGGAAAAATCGTGGATAAAGACGCGTTATCTGTAATGGGCACAGACGGGTGGGCATCCTAGTATCCTTTAATCACTCGACATCTTAATTCTTTTATCGCGTGACTCATTACATAAAGCCTCAGATATCAAATGATGCATGAAACATCAGTATCTTACCTATCAAAAAAGGTGCTTTTGACATATGATATTCGTAATAGTAAAGACGGCCCTAAAAATAATGTACACGAAGGATATCAGTTCATCTAAAATCACAAGGAAGTATGTGTGTGTGTGTGTGTGTATATATATATATATATATATATATATATATATATATATATATCCGCATAATATAATCACTCGATCCTTCGAGTCATTGCCAAGCTATCGTTTGATACACGGATCATCAACTTCTCTGGGAAAAGTATGCACTGAAAATATGAAACCACTAAATGTTTGAAAGCAGTCTAACAAGTTTATCTCTATAGTGGAGATCAAGTAATGCAGCCTCTATTACACACGATAAAAGAATTAGAAATATGTATTTATGATAAAACTTGCAGAGTAGGGCAGCCAAGTCTTCATTGCTCAAGTTAATTATTGACCTTTTTCTATTGTTTCTATTTATGGGTGGTGGTTGAGTTGGATATCATTGTATCACTTGCGAAATAGTTTGACAAGGGAACATTATTTTGGCATCAGGAAAAGGAGACACACACACACACACACACACACACACACACACACACACACACTGTCCATTAAGGTTCTAGAAATTAAGGAATTTTGTCAGAAAGCCAGGCACAAATTTAGCAATCTGGGGAAGAAGTTTTAGTGGAGGGACTAGACCGAAGTCTGTAATGCCATTCCATTTTCACGAGGTTGTGGAGGGTCAGGAGTAATCTGTTTTATACCCTTCATTGTTGCAGCCTGACTGCTGTCGGATGCGTTGCAGACATTAAATATTCGGATATTCTTGGCGTTTCTCGAAGCGCGGCGACATGACAGAAGACGCCATTAAAATCCCAGTACAAAACCCAGGCAAAATATCAATATTTCTGCACTCGAAGTACGGAATAATTGGTACTTATGTCTTCATAAAGGCCACATGGCAGCAATGAATAGAGCGCGTGTCGAATCCCATGGATACAAAAAAATTATAAGATTTGTTTTCCTCGGCTAATTCGCTTTCAGAAGCTTCGAGCAGCCAGTGTCGCCTACTTACAGCGACATTGATTTATTTTCTGCTCGCTGCATATTTTCGGTCTCTAGTGAATTATTGGTTGAGCTAAGCTAATAATTTTACGAACAATACTGCCGTCTGAAGAAAAAAAAAATGTTGTACCAGATATGTTGTGGTAGAATACACCAGTGTTAAGGATGAATAAAATTTCGCTTTTGAGAACTTACTTAATCTTAACATTTCGGGGCTGGTGTCTGGTATATTCCCTCTCTGTTGGCGATGTCGTGCTTAATTGATGTCGAGAATACTTTTTTCACAATCGTATAATCACTATAGTAATCAAGTGTAATTTCCTTTTGAAATGTTGCTGTCAACTTCATTCAATTTCCATGAGTGAGCCTCCAGGTTTGGTTTTGAATGACGCTACAGTATCTGTTCGAAATAAATGATATGGTTAGAATACTGTCCCTTCTTGTAATATGAAAACTATGTATTGATTTTTCAAATAATGCGATTGTCCAGCATCGCATTTTTAGCAAAATAATCATCGGGCAATTTTAGCGAGTAGAAATACTGGATGTTTGCACCAAGTACAGGAGGAATATACAAATACCAACAACTGTATTTCAGTGAAAACTGTTGTAAATGATTTTTTATATTTAGAAAAGCAGTTATCAGAAACACTTCGATTTAATATTAGTTATGTCTTAAATCGAATTTTTTTGGGTGTGTGTGTGTGTGAACGTATAGAGCGACAATGATTAACTTCGCAAAGTCCGGTTAGACTGAGCAATGAGATGAAAACTTGGGAGAGTTATTTATAGAGATACATACTTCTTTTTACAAAAATATTTATTTCCACGAATATCTTGTGGAAATAAAAATCCCAACCAAGGCACGATTAAACCTTATATAAGTGGCGCGACGGGGGTGGGAGGGGAGTCCAGTCGGAATCGCGTGGGTGTAAATGTTTACAAAACAAAAGAAAAAAGGGTCTTCGGTTTTTTATCTGGACGTTACAAGGTACATGGGGGAGTACCTGAAAACAACATACTACAGCTGAAAGGAATACAGTGCAAGTCTTTTCATAGCCGAGGTATATGTGTGAACCATTTTGTGTGTGTGTGTGCGTGCGTGTGTGTGTGTGTGTGTGTGTGTGTGTGTTGATCTTTTGACGTGTCAGTATTGATTTTTCTTCCTTCGAGTTGATACCAGTTGCCATTTTGTATGGTCCCGTCTTGTGTTTTTAAGCACATGGTTTTGGGTCATAAACGGAGAAGGTATTTTTCAGTGTCATGATAACCGCGTCCTGACAATATATGTCAGGACTAAAATAATTGGACATAAATATGTACAATATTTAGGTACAAATTCTGTTTAGTTGCTACACGTTTGTAAATTTAAAAAATGTTCAAATTATACATAATGCCAAAAAAATGATAATTTGCCTTTTGTTGCACTTTAATGTCAGTTACACCGCGACCTTGAGAACTGTGTTGTGTTACTTGCTGAATAACATTGACAAGAATTATGTGCGACTATGCCCGCCTCTACCCCTATCCCAGTTATTTTTCTTCTTTATTACAAGTAAACTTTTTAGGTTAATGAGTCCCAAAGTGCGTGAGAATGCAGATAAATGGCATGTATTTTTAGGATTTGAGAACGGTAATATTGAGAATAAATTAATATTTATTTTGGGTAATAAGATTTACTATGGAAAATCAAGATTGTAAAATAAGCTGATGTTAGGATGTTCAGTGCAATTTAGATGGTCAGTATAATTTAGAGGATAATCTACTTGTATTTCAGGGTTAGAGGACACTATTGTTGGTTGTAACTGTCGAAAATTTTCGAAAATGAACTTTAATTGGTGACACTTCATAGGAACCGGTGATAATGGTTATCTGTGACTGTAACAAAATTTTTACCCTTCTCAAATCTTCAAAACAAGAATTTTATCTGCATTCTCCAACACTTTTGGAAAGTTTTGCAAAGAAACTTGTAGGGGAAATGTGTTGCCGCTACATCACAAGGAAAGTGAGTCATGACGTCACATTGTCAGCAAAATTGCAGACAGTTTCTCGTGGATTTTACTGCCGAAAATATTTGTTGTTTGACCAACCAAAGAGTGCGTCATATTCCAAGCAGATGTGCTATAATACATAATCAACAGGACTCATTTAGCTCTCGAGGTCAAAATATGTTGAAAGCAGTAATAGAATAATAAATTATTTGAGAATTTGAGGAAGTTAATCGTAGTTTATTGCCGCAAATTACGATACACCAGAGAAAAGATTTAGGAATGCTGATTTGTTTTTCCCTGTGGTTCGTGATCAACTTTGTTTTATGTGATATTGCTATTGCACTGCCATTTTGTATTAGCTCTACTGCCCCCAGAACTGAAGAGCTTATGGAAATGGTTTGTTGTTGTTGTTGTTATAGGGTTTAACGCCATTTTTCAGCACAAGATAGGCTATACATGGCGGCCAGTATTAATGGTGGAGGAAGAACCCTGGAAAATCCGGGAAGAACCACCGACCCACGAGAAGCTACTGGCAGGCTTTCTCACGTACCCACGTTAGCCGAGCCTGGACTCGAACTCACGCAGACAGAGGTGAGATGGCAGTGATCCGTAACGGTCAGCGCTTTAGACCACTCGGCCACTCGGGGCCCCGAAATGGTTTGTTGTCTGTCGTCCCACGTCCGTCCGTCAGTTAGCACAAGTTTGTTTTTACTACTCCTAATAAACTACATGGAAGATTGCCTTTAAACTTTAAAAACATATTCATCACATTGTTTATTTATTTTCTAAATGAAAATCGTGACGATCTGACATTCATTCTTATGATACTTAGTTTTTCTTAAATTAAAAAGTGGCCAGCCATACATTGGATATGGCTGCAATGACGACGGTCTTAAAAGCCGTGCTGTCACTACTCCCCCTCAATGGATGGGTTTTTAACCAGAAGAATTCTGTTGATGCCCACTTTGTCTTAAATGAAAATGGTGATATCCAGTATGTAACCACAGCAGTGCAATTTTGTTATTCCTGAAGAATATCAGAGATGGTTTCAGCATTCAAAAATTAAAAAGAAGTGGACTTATCTTGAATTCCTGAAAACTCTTTTCGCCCAGCAGAGCGTCGGTCTCTTCAAGGGACTCTTGATTATATACAGCTTCAGGTATAACCCAAACTAAACTCTGTGTGAAGGTCTTATAGTTACTATCTGTGATGGAAGAAACAAATTAATTTATCTTGTTGTTTGTAAAAATGTTATCACATTTGGTTGATATCTGCAGAATTACTCAATAGTTCTATCCAATTATAATCACTAATAAGTTTTTAATTTGTCATTATTATCCCTTTTCTTGGTGAATAAAGCAGGGGTGTAGCGCTGTGGGAACGCGTGGGAACGACGTTCCCTTATTCTTTTTTGCGCGTTCCTGTCATTTTTATTGCGCTCGCTATTGTCCCCCCCCCCCCGCATGTGAGTAACATGCGTTCCCTCAGTTTTTAATTGCGTGCCCTCGCTTCTTTATATAGCACTAAGCCACTGGAATACAGTATAATAAACTTTGAATATGAGGCAATATCCATAACTTCGAACGAACGAACGATAGATAGATAGATAGACAGAAGACAAGACAGACAGACACCACCACCTACCACCACCACAACCAAAACAAAAACAAAAACAACAAAAACCCAAACAAAAATCCCACAAACAAACGAAAACCTGACTATTACGTCAGAGTTGTTAGACATTATGACACGATCTAATGATAAGAAGACTGCTCAGTAACACGTGTTGCCTCATTTATCACATCGGCGGTATTGTTTTCTGTGGTGCAACTTTTCATTATGCTGACTGAACGAATTACAGTTTTAATTCGCCTATAATAATAACGCACAATGAAATAGTTAATGTAGTGCCGTATTAAGAGAAACAGAAAAACTATCCCCCACACCGTGGACGATGTACAGTATATAGAAAACTAGATTTTGTGTTTAAATAAATTGAAAGCGAAATCATTTCGCATTGGTCATATTCTAGATTAAGTTTGCGCTCACATTTTCCGTTTTCGCGTCCAAGGACATGACACTCCTTCCAAAGTTATCCCTGTCCGTAGGACGGGTCTTTTGAGAAGTCGTGTAATTTAGGTGGGTCTCACTTACACAACTAATATGGAATTCAGAAATAAGAGTTGTACGTTAATCAATTATTGTTTCGAAAACTTCTTATAATGACGTGATCAATAAAGTTTTTGTGTTGTGGAGATTCGGGACCCGAATTAACGGAAATGTCCAACCCACAAATGAAAAGAAGCTAAGACAGAAAACAGGAGAGATTGTCTGCTGTGACCAAGGTAGAAATGTTAATTATTTTGTAAGATAACTACATGAAAGTATGAACAACGCAACAAATTAGCTGAGTGCTTTAAAATCATTACATAACAATTATGTATGAAAAAGAACTGTTAATATTTAATTTGTTTTGAATATTTGCTTCTTTTGAATCTATTGTTCAAAAAGAGAATTAACTAGGTGAAAAGGTTTTGCTAATCTTTTTTTCAAACTTTAGAAAATTAATTGTATAACTCAATTGTTCTCAATTGTTCTCATATGATATTTTTACCGAATTTATTTCAATGTCATATAGGAAATTATCATTTGGAAATTTCGTATCTTGAGAGTATTATACAGTAATTCTTAAAAAGAAAAAAAAAAAATACAAGGCAGCTTGAGCATTATACAAGCTGCTTGCTGAAGTAAAGGTGACCATATCAGGACTTTTGCTGAGTTACTCGTCTTGAATAACCGTACATTTAGTGTATTTTCAACGAGTAAATGGTTCAATTTTTCAGGGTCAGTTCTTTGTTTTTTTTTTTGTCATTTGTTATTCCCTTGCGACAAAAATGCGGCAGCGTATACAAATTGGTACAAAGGACTTTTGTTCCGTGAGATGATAAACAATCTTCTGTGTATATTTAAACATAGCAAAGAATCACCATTTAAACGATGTTAATACACATGCTTTTAAAAGCCTTTCAAATTTATAATTTGTGTAAACTTCGTGTCTTTCGTAATACGTGTATGAAACAAATTGAGATTGTTGGATATAAAGAATCTGCCCGTAATTCATGCTTGTAACGAGCTTTCATGTGTACAAATAAAGGCAAAATGAAGCCTTAGAAATGATGAATGTATTTCCATGCTTCTTTCTTTTCTCCAGAGGGTCATATTACAACAGCGACGTCCGTCTGTCCATTAGTCCGGTTGTAGACATTATGGTTTCCGCGGTATAACATTTTGTTTTCTGTGGTCTCTTTTTTCTTTTCTCTGCAAAAGCTCGTTGTTTTTCTTCTTCTTTTCAAAACCTCATGTAGGTTACCAACGGGTAGATTGATTGATATGGTGTTTTACGACGCACAACACGTGAATGTTTTTTAGTGAGAGACAGCTGGATTAAAGTGGCTTGCCCAGGGATACACCATGGTGACCGACCCGGGCTGATCTGACGGTAGGACTGGACCCCGCACCCTATCAGTCGCAAGCTCGGTACGCTAGCCACTAGACCACTACGGTATGAGACGCCGTAGCGGACAAAAGCTGGTCCAATCAGAACGTTGCCGTTGACATTTTCATGTCATATGCCCAGAATTCCAATTTCACGTGTGGTATCAAAAATGCTTGTCCTTAAAGTTCCATTTTCTTGGTCGAGATTTCAGATTGTATCTGTTGAATTAAACAGTAGTGGTTGAAAATTATATTTTCTATGTCGAGGTTTTAGATTGTGTCGTTTCAATTGCACGTCGAGAATTCCTAATTTACGTACTGGTTCAAAGAGTCTATGTTGAAAGTTCAATTTCATATGTTGAGTATTTAGATTTCATCTGTTGAATTACACAGCGCCGGTTGAAAATTCGATGTCCAATATCGAGTTTTTATATTGTATCGTCTGAATTACACGGCGGTTGTTGAAATTTTAATGTCACGTGTAGAGAGTTTCATTTTAACATGTTGAATCACACTGATTGTGCTGAAAGTTCCATTTCGTATGTTGAGTTTTTAGATGGTATCTGTTGAATTACACAGCGGTGATTGGACATTTTATTGTGTTTGTCAGAATTGTTATTTTTATATGGTGAAATGATGTGTTGGTGTTAAAAGTAACATTACACAATGTCCATTTTAACAGTTCAAAATAATATCGACTGATAAGATACATCATTCGTGTATTCAGTTATGAGGCGCCATTATATTTCATGCATTTACAGTTTGAAAGTTACCGTTCACAGGTCGAGAATTACTATGAATTTCTTCGCTAGAGGTCGCTCACGTTAACGGACCGCAATATTTTTAAGTAAGGAGGCTGCTTCTTGTTGCTGTGAAATTCAACAGATGAAATCTAAATACTCGCCATATGAAATGGAACTTTCATCACAAACAGTTGCATACAACGTGGGAATTAGGGATTCTCGACATATGATATTGAAACTTCAACCACCGCAGTGCAATTCAAAATATACACTGTGAAACGTCGACATAGGAAATAGAACTTTAAACCACCACTTTATATTTCAACATATAAAATCTAAAATCTCGATCTAGAAAATGGAACTTTTAAGGACATGCAGTTTGATCCAACACATGATGTTGGATTTCTCGGCATACGACATCGAAATTTCAACTGCAACTTTCTCATTGGACCAGCTTTTGTCCGCTACGGAGCTTCATAGACTCCTGCATCCTGTATGAGGCGCCGTAGCGGACAAACCTGTAGATTTTGTCATTCATAGATCGATGGTCAAAATCACTTGAGTTGGAAATCGTGATTTTCTTCCTGCATGATTCGAGCGTTTGGTCTAATTTACGTCAGACTTCATAGGTGGACTACATCTGTCAGTTGTTGATTCTGAAGCCAACAGGCGAAAGCTTGGTCTCGAGAGTCGACATTTGATTTTATTTACGGCTCGATGAAACGAGTTTCTTGGATCCAGTTTCATCAAACTCCAGAGGTCAAAGGTGAAGGTCACATGACTAAAATTGTCATTCATGGAAAGTCTACCTACCTCAAATTTCACGCATCCTGTTTTCAGAAACTTAGTTGCATTGCATTTCGGGAAGGACATGTCCCTATTGAGACTGCAATCGATAATTGCAATATCAGTGTCAAAGGACGTGAATAAGTACAATTATGTCGGTGGACCAGCTACTCTTCTGATGGCTGCTTTTTTTGTCGTCTGTATTTCACTCTCGAACGGTATACTACAGAAAATCTGAGTGAAATGGAATTTTGCTTGCTGATAACATTACTTCTGCATATTTTTATTTTATATAACACTAATTTTTTGACATATTTTTAGTATTGAATTAAAGTTCTTCCAAGTCTTTCCTGAAAGAAAACGTTCATTGGCATCGCATCTCCCCTTTCCCGTCTATACACCCTATGCATGAGCTGTATTTTTTTTAATTAAAAAATTATTTTAATTCAGCGTTATATTCTATGCCAAACTTTAATATAAAATTCCCCAAATATCATTTTCGTCCCTCTACCATGCACGTACAGTAGGCGATAAAATAGATAATTTTATAACAAACATTCTTTATAAGCCACCATACTTGGTTATAGACGGCAGTTTATATATCTTTTCTTAGACTGGCAGGTGCAACGTTTCTTTAATAAGCCACTATACTTGGTATAGACGGCAGTTTATAGATATTTTCTTAGGCTGGCAGGTGCAGCGCGTCGAGATCGAACTCAGCACGACAGGAATGTATTAAGCCCATATATCCCCGTGTATTGAGCGCACCAAACTTTGAACAGCGTAGACCCAGATTTGTCATCGCATGAGGGGTCTGCTGTTCTGGGTCTGCACCTTTGATTTAAATCATTGAACAAAATACATTATATACTGATCATCCGGCGATTCATGCTGTGGCAAATCGGAGTCGACAATATTCGCAGCTGGACCGGTGTTATAGAGGAGAAAATACGATACTTATCAACCGTCTTGCGTCTGTCTCACCAGGCGAAGGAAATCCTCTGCTGGAATTACACAATCAATAACTTCATTTGAATTCCGATGACTCAAAATCATTAGGTTTCAAGTTAAAGGCACGTTTGTCCTACAGCCCAATTCAGCAGGAATTTGAATTACTCCTCATATTTGTAAAATGTTATTAAGTTGCGGTGAAATAATGCAGAAATCCAATTTCAATTATTTATACTGGTAAATGAAATAATATACATGTCAACATTCCACACATTGGTTCCGCCTTCCAGAAATAAGAGGTTGGAAATTCCTTACCCATTTGCCTACCAATCTGTCTCGCTTTCTCTCTCTCTCTCTCTCTCTCTCTCTCTCTCTCTCTCTCTCTCTCTCTCTCTCTCTCTCTCTC
>JAECUM010007003.1:0-110071 GCA_016617855.1 Megalonaias nervosa
TCTATATATATATATATATATATATATATATATATATATATATATATATATATAGTTACGACTCTATGGTTTTAAACTAAGCAACAGAAAAAGCGAAAACCAACAAATTTTCTAAAATTCAACAAGTAATGTATTTCCCTAGAATACAAAGTAACAATTTTAAAGAACTTATTATATTTTAAACTAAATACCACATAGTCCTAAAAGTTATATCACAATTAAAAAGGCATACAAATTCAATTGATTTTCTGTGATATGCCAAATAAAATCCAATATCGAATGTGTTGATGTGCCTGTAGTCTCGAATGAGCAATGGCCTGGAATGTGGCGATATGTTTCCAGTTTTTTGATGTATCACAATGATATAATCCGAAATATCCTTGTCTGAATTCTCTATAACTCAAAATAAGCGATTTAGTCGAAGACGTATTAAATAGCGCTTTGTAATTCCAGAGAATAATTTAAATGAATAATTCCACCAGATCTAAAACCTCACCACAACAATGAGACATATTCTACTTCAGATGTACAGATAGGAATCAGTAATTTTCAAGTAAACAAATTTATCCTCGACTTGACCTGGGTCGCAATTAACATATTTATTTAAATATTCTCTCATCTTAATGGAAAAAATGTTCTGAAACGCTCCAAGGTCAGAATCAAGACTACAACTGTAACTCAAACACAAGTAATGATGTTTAAGATTAATAATAATCTTAAAACATAACCTACAACTATAGGCAAATATTAGCTATGTATTATCTTGTTTACAAGATAATTTTACTGGTCAAGTAGACAATTTACTTGAGTTTGGACTAGGATCCGTTGCAAAACACAGAAATGCATAAAATATAATCATGGAGAAAAGCCAAAAAGCATTAAAATTAAATCTCCATACTCGTTGTATTTGCAAGTAAGAGATTTATACTGAACTACAAATTGGTAGTGTATTCCTTCTGCACATATTCAGCTTCTTTACGCTTTAATCTAAATGTTTAAACATTACCGTCTTCTAGAAACGCTCTTGGTTCTTAAATGAAACGCTAATAAAGCTAAATTATAATACTTCTTTTTAAGATTTATGTAAAAATCTTAAATCAATATACAATGGATAGTTTACTGTCAAAGTTAGATTTCCTTTTGTCATTTTCTCTTTCCTCTTTTTCAATGCTGCGTCCAAAAGCATAATTTATAAGTGGAAAGTCCAATAACTCATAAGAAAACTAGCCTTCAAATTTGTTTCATTAATTGTTTCAGTTGATAATGAAAAATATCACAGGTTTGAAGCATCGATCTCAGCAGTTATCGTATGTATACAATATACAATGGATAGTTTACTGTCATCGTTAGATTTCCGTTTGTCATTTTTTCTTTCCTCTTTTTCAATGCTGCGTCCAAAAGCATAATTTATAAGTGGAAGGTCCAGTAACTCATAAGAAAATCAACCTCCAAATCTGTTTCTTTAATTATTTCAGTTGATAATGAAAAATATCACAGGTTTGAAGTATCGATGTCAGTAGTCATCGTATGTTCTATTGGCTGCTAATAGTGACGGATGTAGATATTGATGTTCCATTTGCTGTTCGGTCATTACTTGCTTGTACTAAACATCAGTAGATAATAAAGAGTACCTCTGTTTATAGAAGTATCAAGGTTCTAAAATCTTTCAGCTTATTAAATTGATTGCTCTACTTAGTGCAGCAAAAACCTCCACTGCTTTTAACGCCATATTAAAGGACAGGCTATCTCATTAGATCCTCTCAGAAAAATCTATATTATTTATCTGGAGATAAAACATCTCAGGTTTGTGTCGTCATTTTATTATTTGCATAACGTGAAATATGAATTTTTTCTTATTTCTCACTGATGCTGAAAACTAAGACCTTTACTATTTTTGCTGTCGATAATGAATACGAAAGTTTTAGATAAAGAAGTCTGAGTGAAAAGTGTTTTCAACAAAGAGAGAATATGACAGCAAACATAAATGACAACTAATGTGGTAACTATTGGTGGTCATGATCAGCTTGAGAAAAATGTTTCTTCGGTTTCGTTTAAAATCCAGGAATCTCTGTCGGTTTCAGTAGATACACATATTGTTCTTGTCCTATGGGATCCTAACAACTTTGAGCAGTGATTTACACATTCAGAATTACTACATTGTCTTCGTTGGGACAGTTTACATTTGTTCCATCTTTGACTATTTTTCATGTACATATCAAGGTTGTTAAAACCATCAGAACTGTAAACAGTCCCTGCTTCATTCTAGCCACCCCGACAGCAAAATATATGTTTTTGTTGAAAACAATTAAAAGATTAAAATACAATTTAATGCCAAAGAATAAAATAAATCTTTGTAATAAAACAGTTTGTTTTGAAGTTTATTGCAGGTACATTTATAAAATAGATATCATTTCCAGAAAGTCTGGCCAATTAAAACTAACTCTCTAAATTAAGCTAAGAAAGATTATGATCGCAAGCATACCCATTAAAACAAAAAAGCACTAGCAATTCATACACAAAAGACTGCTTTATCTAAAGATTTTTTTCAACTTATATTTGTTCATGTTTGTTTTCTCATTATTTCGTTCATCTTCAGCCTCTTCACTTCCTTGCAAAGCTTTTCCTCAATATCCCATATGCAGCCTATTTCAGCATTCGTTTGGTTTCTGATTGAGTTATGCTGTTTTTTGTGTCTGTTGCACTTCTTTGTAACTAATATGTAAACCCTTATTACTGATTTCATTGCATTGTTTGTTTGCTTACCATTCCACTTGTACTAGTTCTTCATCAATCAACGGTCCCTTACATATGTTTCAGCGATACTGGCAACTGCTGTAATAACTTCAGGAAAAAAAAACAAACTTAAGTATCAATTACTACTTTCCCAGGCTTCTCTCTAATGCTGATAATGAAATTGTCAGTTGCATCCCACTGTAATTGTTTATACAGCCATTACCTTTCTTGCAAATAATTCTTGAAAACAACAATAACAGAAATAATTTCAAACATGAATAATAATATTAAGGATTATATTTAGTGCGAATGATTGACACGAGCGAAATATATAAAATTATAGGTTTGATACTCCTAAAACTGAATTTATTTCATAATTAAATATTTGGTTATTGAATCCTAACACTACAGCCTTAAAGTTGGCGATGCCCGTTTTTCGAGTTATTATGGCTAACAGTTAACATCAATATTTTCGTACCGTATTCAGTTATTCCCTATTTACCTGTTTTCATATACAAGTTGTAAACCACGAGAACCTTAAATAATTCTTATTTCCTTTTTCTCACAGATGTATTCTATTTTATGGTTTTGAAGTTCATAGGAAGATTTGTGATACAAACGGACAAAATCTATTCTCTCTGATTAAGCTCGATAGCGTAAGCTGGAAATTCATCCAATATATATTTCTGTATCAATTTTTTTCATTTCTTCGCACAAATTGTATTTAAAAGTTTACAATAACTCTTGTTGCTGTATTCGTTTGTTTCTGTTTGAGTATTATTTTTTGTTATCTGTTATACTCGTTGATAATCAAAACAATCGTCTCATGGTTGATTACGTTGTTATTGATCATTTTGCTTTTCATGACTCGTGTATTATTGCTGGGATTTCTGATCGTGGCACATGCTTCTATTTCATCATAGTTTAAAACATTGTTGTGAATCGTTTGTCCCTTAAACGACGTTTAGATTAATATCTATCAGCATTGTGCTAAAGCCAGGAAAATCTGAATGAGCAACCATAACACTATTCCAACTAAACCAAACCCAAACCGTTTCTCATGTCCCCATAGTATTAAATGTACATGATCAAGTTATTGTCCTAGTGTTGTCCAATTTTTGTGTGCTTAATGTTTTGTTATGGAGATTTGTATTGTTTTGACCAGTTTTGTGTTGCCGTTTTTGATATCACTGACCTAACAATGAAAGTTAAATCATTTATAAATAACAAATAGAGGCAGCTGAACACATATCACACATGATAAAGTATCATTGCGGAAATAGACTTGATTGCGCAATATAATCATTGAATGATATAGGATGGCAAACGTCATACTTGACGGATTTTGAAAAATATTGTACATTTTCCTGTTCATCTTGTGCTGTTAGGTAAGCAGCTAATCATGCAATTGAAATTATAGTTACATGCAAACATGCATCAACAATTATTTACGAACCAGTTTATATCTCATTGGTTTCCTGTTTCTTGGAGAGGTCTATTTTTATCAAGGTCATGTTTGATTATTGTCAGACCTGCACCCATTGCACATGGCGGCAATTCCAATTTGAAAGACACTTCCATTTCCTGTCATGTAGTCAACTTTTGTTTTATTTCTTCATCATGTGGGTTGTTCATTGCAAAACATTGATTCGCCTCGAGTACATTGTCTTAATATTCCTTCAATTACATTTTTTTTATCTATTTTTATTTTCCAGTTGTAATAGCTATCTGCAGTTTCTGTTTCGGTCTCTGTACTTTGCAGTTGTTTTAAACATGTCAAAATCCCAGTTCTTTTTTAAGAGAAGATCGAAAGCACATAAGAAGAGCTCAACTATGGCAAACAAGATCGATGGCAAATTGATTCAATGAAAAGTACCAATATTAGCATCTATAAGTATACATTATAAACCCAGAAGTGAATCTATGATTACGTTAGTATTAACCAGATGATGCAAAAGCAAATGAGAGGAACTCTGTGCCGAGGATATACCGCAAATTACCTACTAAAACGTTCGGTTTTGCAAGGAAAATCAACAAAATACAAACAGTTAAGGAAGTAGAGATTAATTATTGAACACAAATGATCTATTTCGTCAAAACATTCGAAATGAATTGAGAACGATTGACGAATAGAATACCAAGACAAAATTCAAAAGATGAGAACTTCCCCCATGCAGGCAGACAATTACTTACAGCATTTGAAAAAAGGATTATATAGCAATGACCATATGAATAACTGTCCTGTTCATATCACATGTCGTAAAAGTGTTCAATGTCTTCCTATCCAAAGTTTCAGACATTATCTATTTAGAAAGTATAAAGACGTAATTTAATAGTTTACGTTTGAATGACTTTTTTCCAAAATGGGATTGTTTCAAGGCTTCCTTCGTCAGTCCTTTAATATTAATCAGCGACTTAAGATTGTTATTTTTGTTTCATTTTTATGCTTTAATCTAAAGCAGTTACTTTATGCACTGATTTTTCATGTGCTGGATTAAAAATAACATAGTGTTCCACAACACTATCTCAGCTTTTCGTCAAGCAGTACTTTAAATCTATGCATATTCATATAGAAAATGCATTCACTTAGCAATGGACTGCGTTATTCACATTTTATCGTTTATACCATAGGATAAATAATATGAACCTCCTGAAGCGTGTTTCTGACCCTCGTTTCACTCGAAAACAAGAGGTTTCTCAGTCAAGTTCAAGTTCGTTAATATCTTTCTTATACCTTTAATATCTTTCTTATACCTTTGTAGGCAACAGGTTTCATCCAGCATCAAGCAAACATCAATAATTAAACAACGAAAATAGCTGTCATGCATTACTTTTCTGGACAGTTGTCACGAGCTACTGCTACGAAATAAAGGACAATGTCCTCAAATTTCAATAATTATTCATATCTTTCTTATCTCCTTGTATCAATAACAAACCTTTTCTAATATTTTCAATTGTTAATAGTCAGCTTTCGTTACATCATTTCTACCATATGAAAAGGAAATCCATGTGTATGATATACGGAACAAGGTGTAAAACCACAATTTAGGCAGATTTTTTAGAGATTGAAACTTCCATTGTTTTTATTTTAGAGAAAAGCAAAAACAGAGAGGTTACCACCAAACGTAGGGTTTGCGAGATGTGGAGCAATGCTAAGAGAAGTATCTATTACATTTCTCCCAACACGTATCACGCTCGAGATGTTTAACGTCATCAAAACGGTTTAGTATGTTCTGGGAGGTATTTACATTTATAATATCTGGAAAAGAAAGCTCGAGATTATGTTTTCCTGATCTTTTCACTCAATTATTTCTCCTATACAAATTTAAATGTTTTGTTTTCGCATTGCTATTGTCTCAAATCTGTTCAGTCGTTACATCTAGAGTCTTGTTTATGCTGACTGACACCAATGAATGCATAAAGTTTACTCTATTCATCTGACAAAAGTAATAGTAATTAAATATTTTACAAACAAAATTGTCACTACAAGAATTCCTAATTGATACGCTATGCATACGTATTATGTCCATCTTTTTAACAACGCTAGATTTGTCATGCTGGCAAAACAAAGCTTAACATACTGTCACATCAACGCTAATTTTGCAGAAATGAAGAGGTCAGAAAGATTAAAATATAAAAATATCTATACTTAAATTTTATGCCATATTCAGGCTGATTGAAGCACATTCATCACCCACATTTTTATACAAGTATTGCCTATATGTAGGTAGATAAGTTTATGCTTTCGGTATGGTCAGCGCACAAAATTCTCAATTAACATAAAATCGATAAACATAATTTAGAAGAAAGGTGTTAATCGCAACAATGGGTGACCTTCACCTTAATATCATTAAACACTTTAAGTATTTTAGCTAAACCGCGATGAACAAAATGCTGCAACACCAATTGTAATTTTCAATAAGAGAATTGTGAATAGAACTGCAAAGGCCACTATATGTTTTTCAGCGTTCAATTCATGTTGATCGGAAACCTTTAATCATATTTATTGTTGTACTTGAGAATTTATCCTTTCGTGCTTCTAGGTGACAATATCATTTTGGTTCCGATGTTTTGTATTTTCCACATATGGAATAATTAACTTATATGAAATCCGAAAACCAATTAAAAATTAAGATAAAGGTCTAAAATGTTGTATGACAAAACATGTATTAATCTGACCATAGCGAAGTATGTTAGGATCGACGACTTGCTTGATTAGTCAAGATAGCTATTAAGCTGATAAGTAATTCGTAGTGTATTCTTATCGTAAATGTGACATTTAACTAGACGAGTATGGAATCAATCACTGGTGTTATTCGTATTGATCTTAAATTCATCATGATAATTGATAACATATAGATCATTTTTATGTTCATTAATTTCTACTCGTTGCTCTTATCGAACGCGGATCATTTATAGAATAAGTGTTGTATTGTAACTTACCAGACAAATACAATGAACGGAATTTAATTTTGATTCCATTGCATATGTCCACTGGAAATATTAGCTATTACTGTTTAATGATATGTTTATCAAATAGATTGCTCCAGGAATCTGTCCTTATATTAACTAAATAGTAACATTGTCCTTACTATATCGATGTTGGCATATTTGCTCCGAATACTATGTGAAAGTCTTTTTTTGTAAAATGTGATTAAATTACCTTTTCAGCATCGGATGAGAATATTAGTATACCAGATTATTACGACACGAGTATAACAAACTTTGGGACATTGATTATCTTTCTTGACGCCCTCATAAAAAACACCGAAATAGAATTGTCTCAAATGTCAACACGTCTAAAGGATGTTAATAAAGTGTCGAAAATGTGACGATATCTGTTGCTTCATTTGCCCATTCATTAATTATTGTGTCTTCCAGAAAATGATAATAACATATCTGAACACAATCATGGGAACTGGTGATTAGTTTAGGCTGTGTGTGTCTGCCTTGTATCGACACACTGCACTGGAGAGAGGACCTTATACAATGATGCAACGTTTTTCTTACTCCAACCAGAGTATTATAATAATTACGATGAAGTCAGTCTTCATATTCTTATTCTTGTGTAACAGCTGCATAGCTTGAAATCCACACAACTGACATATGCAACAGTCATAGAAAAAAGAACCATGTGAAAAACAGTCACACAGCTCTGAAAGGAAAAACTCTGAATAGTTAGAATTGTAAGATCATATTTCAATCTTGCTCGATGCAGTAATTTTGTTGCTGAAATTATATATATATATATATATATATATATATATATATATATATATATATATATATATATATATATATATATATATATATATATAGCTGATGCGTGTACTAACCCGGCGAGTCAGTGTTAAATGATATCGACATGCGTCTAAGGCAAATTGCAGTTATGTTGGTCTTAAATTTGGCACTAAAACAGAGAGAAATGGAGACTGCTTCTTCGAAGCTGTCTCTGCACAGTTGATGCTCCTTTGCTCACATGAGGGCCTAGGCTTACAGGCGAAGACACCTGAAGGACTTAGACAAGAAGTTGTTATCTATGGTTAGAAAAAAATTCAGGTTACCTCTCTCTCTCTCTCTCGTTACGTATATGCAATCGAATTGCTTCTGTGTTAGTTTTAAATTCTTTTTCTCATTTTATTTTTGTTTCATTATATTTTATTGTAGTGATAATTTTCATTGGATTTGAATCTCTTTTCGGAAAATTCTCTTGACCTGATTAGAACGTAACAGTTGCTTTATCACTATTTTTAGTTTACCTTGGTTGAGATGTTTGTAAACACTAAGCGAAAATGATTGGCTATTACCAAGGTCATGTTCGGCCCACGTGTTACCCATGTGTAAACAGTTTTTTTTATTCATTTCTAGTGTGAGGATCTGAATTTTTTTTAGATAGGGCTATTTTGGACTACGTGCTAAATGGCATTTGTTTTATTGCTCTGTTCAAATTAATGATCACGTAGCCCATCACGTGAACCACCATGTGATCTAAAATCGTGGGTTAAAGCAGACGTTTTCTAGTAGATTTTTCAGTCGTAAAATAATACCTTTAGGAGCTCAGAGGTATTTTGTGTTGTTTCCATTTGAGTTGAAATTGTTATTTAAATAATTTATCTTCTCTGGAAAATAAGTGCTTCTTCATAAAAGTTTTGGACAAAAACATTCAGTGGAAATTATTTGGAATTCTAAAGCCGGAATATTATTCTTGCTTCACAAAATTCAACGAGGAACTGTTGCCATCAGTACATTGACCTCATCTGACGTCATCGCCTTCCATATTGGAACTTCATCAAGATTCGAACCTGGATTCAATTAGAACTGTTTAATGATAGGACTTTTATTTTTCAATTCTAGGATTAATTTTGGACTACATTCACAAAGCGTAAGTCCTATTTCATATTTTTACAGTGTTTTCAAGGGAAATAAGTTATTTTTGCTAAAATTTACAAAGCTTGTTGACTTCACTCTTTTCTTTAGTTACATTTGTACGAGCCTACACGTAAATATATATATATATATATATATATATATATATATATATATATATATATATATATATATATATATATATATATATATATATATATAAGGCATTTCTAACTTTTGTAACTAGCTGTCTATCGTAGCCTACAACAGGCATCCGATGAGTGTCCTAAAAGGCACAACAATGGTCCAGAAAACAATATAACACATTTTCGGTAAATACATTTTTAGAAGCGATGACCCTCGCAACGAAACCTCTTCGCAAAGATCTACATTCTGAAAAGTGATGCAAAATTCTTTCCTCCACAATCGGATTGTGAGACACCGAGGAAAAAGAAATATCCTCCGTACCATTCATACATACAGTTTCTTCCATAATGTTATAACGAAAACCCTGTATTTAGCCTGTTGCTAAGATATCGTTTACTAGCAACTTATCCAGACGCACCGATGAAATTAATTCTTCTATGAAAGCTAGTCCGTCTCTCGTTGTTACATCCCCTATCCTGCTTCCATTGTTAGTATCGACACCTAACACTTCTTGCTATCCATTGTCTGACAGGTTCTGCAGATTGTGTAACCACCAACCATTCCTTGTGACGAACGCGTCCCCTGGCCTACCGTTCCAACCACTGAAATTCGAACACGCACCAATACGAATTAAGTACACACACGAGAACGCAGCACAAACAATTATTAGTCCGTACCTCAACTTTGTCTAGAGATAGTAGTATGTGGCACTTCAAATGTGAACACATTTCTAAGAAGACAAATATCGCCTCGGGAAAGTCGGGATTGAATTTTTACTGGATGCCAAGACGCAAGAAAGGACAATTGTGACCACTATGCCTGAGCCGCAAACAATTGTCTAAAAATAGTTGTGTTCATTGGCTTTAACGACAGTGCTGCAAAACCTATCAACACATAACGTCGATAGCTTTTGAATAGCATACGTTGTTCTTCTTTGATTTGGTAGGTTAATCTCCGAAACGTTCGTTTCATGAAAGCAGGACCTTGGATATGCCAAATGTTTTTTCCCAAAGCAACAAGCTATATCCATAAGGTAGAAGACTCCAAGTTCCATACAAGAACTGACATTATGCACATTATTATAAATTTGCAATCTGATATCGGAGCTTGAGAGGTAACGGTAATTGTTTCCAAGCATCACGTTGTGACTTCCTCGAAGCACTGTTTTCTTTCAAGAGATATTCATGCTGTACTAACACTGGAAAGTATAGATATTTTGAATGACGTATAAATTTGAAAAGTGTTGGGCCATAAAATTTGATTTTACATTTCCGATAACTCAAAGCAACATCAGTATCCTCCTGTATGTGAATTCATACCAAAATCGATTATAATATCGTATTGCATTTCTGAATTCAGAGATAAAAATAATGAACATGAGTGGCATTTTAATTCTTAAGTCAACCATCGGTACAGCAGAAATGAAGTCGTTGCAAAAATTATCCTACAACCAATCTTTCGTATCAAAGAAAGTAGATGAGAGAAATGACACTGTTATCACGGACTTAGTTCCGTATATGTATAAAGTGGAGAGATAATTGCATGACTTGGAAGGTTATCAGCCTTTTCCAAAACCAATTTATCATGATGCATAATTATAGACACATCAATTTTTTTCCTGTTTCGAAAATTTACAAAGCATTGGAACACTGAACAATATGCTCAGTAAAGCTTCGCCAGGTAAACCTAGTGTTCGATGATTGATCAAGTGAGACGGAGCGTTTTGTAGAATGGACTTTTATTTAAGCTGTTTGGCTCAGAAATAGTTTAGATACATTAAAGATGCAAATGAGTTTCCTGACAAAGTGAGTACAATTATAATCGTTAAAAGTATATGTTGTTGCAATAGATATTGATAATCTTTACACTAACATCACAAATGATCATAGTGTGGCTGCTTGAAGAAAGGCAATACTTGATAATCAGCATAAAAATCGAACGATTGAAGAAACTTTAAGTTTGCTGACAATATGATGACTAGCTGACACCTTTTAAAGTATTCGGGTATGACTTTCGTTAATTAAGCACATAATGTGAACTTATTGAAATATAATCAGATTTCATACTAGACTAACTTTTTCTTAGGTCACAGTTGTCCAAAAGTGTGGCGAGTAACAGGGCTTACAATTGGAAACAATGTTGCAAATTCTGAAATATAATGCAAGTGTTTAGAGGAAGGTTTACTAGAATTTTTTTTAAACAATGTGGTAGTGTCTTTAAGTTACACTCCTTCACCCCTTTGTTAGATGCTTGAAAGTTTTAGAACTCATTCTTATTAGATTTGTTTTATAAAATTCTTATTGTATCTAACTCTCAAGCGTCATGGTCCACACAAATAACATAAACATAGTATTAATGTATACACTGTTATAAACGATACAGCCGTCTGATGGTTGTGTCTAAAAAAGATGTCCTGTTTTAGCCATTTGAATCCTGGTGTACTAAAATGAAGCAAGAAGGTGAGTTTGCTGATCATTTAGTAGCTGCTGGTACAAAACAAATGCTGGAAAGAGACATCATGGTTGTGACAAGCTCTTTTAATAGCAATCCTCATCAAAATGTGACATGGACTGTTGTGAAGCAAGATTTCTCAGGAGAACCGCTACTGTTTGGTCAATATTGACACAATTATTACAAGAGTTTAGAACCAATAAGTGAGTGTATTAAGTTCATGTCAAACTTTCTCTTTTAACAATGCACAATAATCCGTCTACTTTATATATAATATTTCATTGTACCTGATGCTCTTACCACATTGTCATCCTTTGTCACAATATTCTTGAGCAAGATTCTCAACCTCATATTGTTTTTAATGTACACATAGTTTTAGTTTCTGTTCTTGTAGTTTACAAGTAAAAGGTATTGGGATACTTAGAGAATTTAAAATAGTCGACTTTGTTCTTATTGTGCACAAAAAATAAGAATAAAATGGTCAACAAGAAATTTTAGATCCACCACTCTCCATTTATAAAATACTCTAGTACATCCAACGTGTTATCTCATTGTAAAATAGGACACACATTTGAACATTCAAGTGTTAGCTATCTATGTGTATATTTATGCACAGTAGTTGAGACGTTGCAAGCAGATTATGATACAAAGACTGTAACATACAACACAAAATTCAATAAATGGTGCATCAGCAGAGTAGTTTATTATTCTGTGATTGGTCATGTACTCCAAAATTTGTATCAGACATATTCCCAAGGCCAAAAAGAAATATAGTCCACTGCCAATGTGAAAATATATAGGGCATTCGTCTTTCTTTTTACTACAGTTGTATGATTAGTATTGAATACGCTTTTACAGACACAAAAATAAATTATAAATATGAAAGGGGAATAATTATTACACTGTCTTACACAAACTGTATCATAACCATAGTATCATGAGAAGTACATTTTTAATTGATGCTTATTCGCATACTACTTTACAGAAATAAGTATAGTGATTGTAATCAAAATCCCTAGTGCAAAGATATAAATGCCAAAAAATGACCCTGATTCAAATATGTCTCTTGGATGACGTTTTCTATGAAAATTAAGAAATACCGGAGTGTCAAAATTCCGCAATATAGAAAGAGATTAAATATATAGTCTACAATCAAAAGAAAAGTTAGCATACTGGAATAACAAGAAAGCATGCAAATAAATAAATAAATAAATAAACCTTGTACTGCCAACGATCAAGGAAAGTGACACAGTGTCATGGGCACGAATAAGACTTTAAAATAAAAAGACAGAATAGAAAAAACAAATTGTTTCTTTGGCTAACATACAAGAAGCATTGATTACGACGTACTATCAATGTGCACACAAAAACAAAAGATAAATTATATGCTATAGAAAATAACTAAACCGCTGGGTAGTGGGCGTAGACAGAGAGTTGGGTTTTTTTCATCGATTTATCACAATTGTTGAATAGATTACTCCTGTCATTGATCTTAACAACTAGTAGATGAACATATAATTAAATAGTGATATCTGAAAATGATCAATGACGAACAGTTCTATAATTCATCAATCAATTTCAAAACAAGTGAGAACCAAAAGTTACATCCACTATTGATACGTCTTCGAGAAAAAATGAATTGAAGATAAAAATGGAGATGATTATCATTAAAAAAAAAACTTAGGATTCATTTACAAGAAATGTAAGTGAGCGTAGATTTTACGATGGTATTAATCATATATATATATATATATATATATAGTATATATATATATATAGTTATATATATATATATATATATATATATATATATATATATATATATATATATATATATATATATATATATATATATTCAACGACAATAACCCAGTGTTACAAACTATCAATACTTTGTTCTCTAAAAGTAAAGTTATACTTAACAACCAACATGATGAGACAGATACTCTAGAAGTAGAATACAAATGAGTACACAAAACTTTGCTATAGAAGATAAGGCAAGTCTAATTATTGATGTTATTGTACATACTAAATTTGGATGGCATCAAGATTATACCACAGATCGATGTTTGACAGAGTTTACTATTTCATGTTCAAAAAGATTCTCCTCATTGTGTCCTGAACCTGAATCTGAATAATGAAAAGAATAAGTAAATACGAATTGTAAACATTTAGCTTTTATTATAAGCTCAGTTTTGTCTCCGTTAAATTTGAATTGTCAGAATCGAGCAGTATTTTACGATACTTAACACCCTGTAATTGCAAACACGTTCAGGACACTTGTGCCTAAACATAGTATGGTGTATTAGGAACTACTTTGTAAACAAAGCATGTACAATCATGTAGTACACGCTGTAGGTTTTGGTTGATTAGATTTGTTTGTGAATGAATTATACAAGCTGTTGCGTTCATTGTAAAGTATAGATGATAAAGTTAACGATGTGGACGAGTTCACTGATTCAGAAACGAAACTTTCAAAAAGTACACGAATGAATGTGATATTCCCAATCTCAACAACAAACGTGAGAGACGTAGTAATTGAAAATACCGTTCTGATCATTGAAACAGTTATTTAAGAGAATATTTGTATCTTTACGCAAATAGAAAAGATTAAGATTAATCCGGTTAGAGAAAACTTGACAGAGAAAGTTTGTCCTGAAGATCATCATCGCTTCAAGCGATTCTACGTAACTTCAGTTTTATTATCCTAATGTTGCACATAAGGTACGTCTGTTACAATTGCGGCTACTGAAATGGAATGTACAAGTACGTTGGAATTAAGAAACAATTCTGAATCATTGCTATCACCTGTTAACTAGTATGACAGATGAAAACATATCCATGCTTGATTATCATCTTTGCATTATTTTCAACTTTGCATTATTATTACTTTTAATACTTTACACATTATGTTTTCAAACAAATAAGATTTTTTACATTGTAGTCAACTTAATAGATAAAGTGTCGGAAGAATTCTCTGTGTCAAATTCAAAACTGTCGACATCCATTAAAATCCAACATTTGTAAAGGTTTAGTTATCTACTAGCGCATATTAATGTGTTAAACATATGAATTACTTATTATTGCAAATAATCCGAAGGTTTTCATGAGCGCAATTATTTCGTTTTGAAGTTTACATAATTTCTCAAGTCCACGGGATATTTTCTCTCTGCTGAGTAAGTACGATTTAGGCTTACTGACCATTTCTGATACATATCTTCCTCTGGGTGTTGGCATCCCATTCAAAATTTCCTTCCTATCCTATCAATAATGTAACTCGTAAATTTTAAACAACAAGCTCTCTAATGTTAGCACAATGTATATTACAGGATGTCAGCTGTAGTGTAATCTTAATCATCCCATTTTAGTTATAGCTTTTAGATGACAACGTATACAGGCATTTACAAAGCGAGTCTAAGGTGCTGACCGTTTCATTTCGGGTTGGAGGCTGCGATTTTATTTATTTGAAGCAATATAATAAATATAATGGCATTAGTATGCAGTCAATTGGAGGAAGATATTTACCAGCTATTTGACAGACGGATTTTGTTTTTTAAAAAAGTGTCATGCTCCAGCACCACGACATTAAATTGCTAGTCCCTAATATAATTGCAGTATACTGTGGTACGTATCACGGTATGTTCAGAAATGTTTCGTGGACCAAGCTCTACTATCAACATAAACGATCGCCTGCTTAATTCGTAGTCAATGTTATTTGAATGCATTGCAACGTGTCATGTCTCTTCATGCTAGATGCAACGAGCACCTAAGGTGCAGTTTAAACATATGGAAGCCGGAATTGTCACATATAGCTGAACGGTCCATGTTCTCTGCATACTTTGCAAAAGAGTTGATTGTACAATAATATCACAAACAACATGCATATTCCTTGATAAAATTAGGAAGAAATTATTTTGCAAAATTTGGTTCTTTATCAAAATTACAAATGTTTCACAAATATTACATTTGCGTATTCCTAATGTTTTAGTTGCTAATAACCAAACTAGGTGCTTCATACTTTTAATCTCTTTTTGCTTGATCTTTGCATTTGATCATTCTTTCTATTGGTTTCCTCTGCAGTCTAAGCCTATTTTCAGCCAAAGGCATAACTGGCTAGATGTATTGATATCCTGGGTTGTAGTTTTCGTGTGCTAGCACATTAGTAACATCTGCCAGCCACAGGTCATCCATGTGACTAACATTGACCGTTCTCAATATCAATATTGTTCTCTATTTCTGCATAACGTGCTGGAGCTTTGTTTAACCATTGTTTGAACTGAATTAGATTCTTTTGCATTATATATATATATATATATATATATATATATATATATATATATATATATATATATATATATATATATATATATATATATATATATACATGCATACATACATACATACATACATACATACATACATACATGTGTGTGTGTGTATCTATTGTTCTGCAACAACCTTTGCGTAGTACCTTAAATGTATGTGTCCCAATATAGATACCACATACATACAGGAAAAGATTACATGAACGTTTCACAGCATCAAGCAGTCAGCAAGAATATTTTTAAAAAACAAAAAAACAATATGTTGCAATTTATTAAATTATCCTCACTAGAGCGTCGAGTTTCCTGTTAAAAAATGGGCATTTCCTCAGATTTAATGAATTTATCATCGCCTTGTGTTAAAAATAAAAAGATTCCAGTGTTTTAAATTTCAAAGCTCTTTACCGCCTTATGTTCTGGGATAACAAATGCTAACACTCTATGATATTATATCAGGAAGATAGAGAGAATATTAGGACACCAAATGAAAACATTGTTTTCATTTCAGAGAAAAGCGAGAATGGATCGAAACAGACCACAGAATGGGTAACCGAGATGAGAAAAATTGCTATGAAAGATATCTAGTACACTTTTCCCTCAGTGTATCGCGCTGGGCATGTTGAACCGGATAATACTGATTTAACGTTCACTGAAATGTAGTACAGATATAATAGACTGAAATATCGTCAAGAGGCTATGTGTTAATGGATCTTTTCACTCAGTTATTTCTCCTTTAAAAATGTAAAGCTTTCTTACTAGTTACATATATAATTCTTTCGACGCACTTTCAGTCCTCGGCTGTTGAAAATTGCTCATATTGTTTAAAGTAATTGATACGTATGTATGAGCAAACAAAGTGAACTATGTATTTCAAAGGTTTCTTCTGTTTATCTAATTCCCTAAGGTTGTTGAACTTTAAGGTGTATATTTGCCACTTGTAGATCAACTCTTGGGTCGTCTGGAAACACTAATGGGGTCGATTCGCACAGGAAACAACACGCCAGAAGTTATCAACAGGGCGGCATCGATTTGTCAGCGGCTGCTCACTAATGACATCATGGACCAGGATACTTTCGTGCATTGGTGCATGAACTTGTTAAAGCCGTCAATGATTTACACGACGAACACACCGATGATGGGTACTGATGCAACTGAGACGCTCCAAATATTACGTGCTATCTATTCTGCGATTGCAAATACAACCCAAAGCGTTACGTCGATGATTACGAACTGGGGAATCTATTGTCGATTACTCCTACGTCATTGGTGTATCTTCCATGTGATGATGGTCGGTTGGCACATAATCGTTTTATTCTTGTGGACCAGAACGGGCACATGATTGATTTCCAAGGGGAATCCTAGAAAATACAACTGTACATTCGAGGTCGACCTGAGATTTAAATATAATGATGGATTTACTTCGATATGTGTAACCCGTGCGTGTTGTCATTTCGAGAAATCCCGTTTACATAACTTATTGTGGAAATGGTGATGTTATTGCTCACAGGCGCACCAAAAGTAAATGCGCCCTGACCTCGCTTTTACACCAGTCGCTACACAAGTTGCATAGCAATTCATTGATAGCATTAAACATATTGCTACGGATCGGCTGAAAAATCTGAGATTTCAAGCGTTTCAATGGGATCAAAATCGACTACTATGGTTAGTGACTGGATCACCAAAAAAGTCAAAACAAAGGTGGTTGCTCTTCCACAAGAAGTTATATTTTCATCAATAGCAGCAATACCCCCGCCAGCCGGTAGAATTATCATGAAACCGCTCAACACATAGCTGGTTCAGTGTTTGCAAATTCAACAGTGGGAGCAGATTACTGTTCACTCGCAAAAAGTATTAGTCAAATCAAATAATGTATAATCGCAAAAATCCAAGACACTCTGATGCATTGATGTAATTATCTCCGATAATTTTATGTTGCTAGAGGGTGAAAGTTGCCGAATTATTGTCCTTGACGCGCCTATAGAAAATCCATAGAATCATAACATAGAAGTTGAACCTGTAAAGTTTTCCAATAACAATATGTGAACCTCAGCATGAAGCAGCTTAAAAACAAACATCATAATACAATACAATTGTGTGAGCCACAATGAGGCTTTATCCGACAAATTTAACTGGAAATGACTCCTTATGGATGATCTAAATACAATCTACTAAGCTTAACGATGTTAAGTAAAGAAAACCTCGGTGACATTAAAATTATCCAAGTCAAATGTGATGAAAATGCGAAAGAGCGGTGGAATATTTATATTGCATGCAGCCATTCCAGCGTTGTTAACGACTTCGTCACCCACGATAACAAAAACGGCTGCATTTGGCGATGTGGGAAATGCGTTCTTGATGGCCGTCAATAAAGCAGTTAGCAGCAGACCCACCAAGCCCATCAGTGGACGAAAACGCGTCTAGCGCGCAACGTCTACAAAAAAAAGGAAAAGGTCTTCGATTACCAGGGACAATTCGCAGAATACCCTTTGGCAGAGGTTTTTATCTATCCAGTGGACTTGCAAAAGGCCACGCGTCCATTAATCAAGTCTGATTTGCATTCTATAAAAAAAAAATCAGCAAATATTTCTTAGGCGACTTTATGCGGAATGAACATGCATCACTGGTTCCCTGCAACTGGGAACCCGGCATCTTTAACTTTTATTCGTCAGCATGACTTGCACTCATTGGGTTGCATAGATGATAACACTTAAACATCCTTTGTATTTTGACTAATGCGGGCTTGCACCGATACTTTTGATGTTGTTGGTTATTTAACCTGAGAAGGACAAAGTCATCTACTCTTGTTCTATTCAACTATGCTTTAAAAACTCAGCTGAGTGGTCCAAAATGTGGGCATATTCATTTTAACGCGTTTGTCACGGAAAAGTATTAATCTATCATTTTATTAAATACATGTACTCGGGTTTCGTTTTTTGTGTACAGCGTTACCCGAGGGTGATTTTTATATATCGCATACTATTTCGAAACAGTGAGTTCGGTTCAACCTAAGCTGCACGAGCGAAGTGCTTGCATTGGGAAAACCGATATTCCTCAAGCGCACAGACGATGTAGGGCTCTATAATCGGTGTATAAATCACCTCACCGTAGAGCAAAATGTCACATTACGAGAAGTCTACTCTAACGACTCGCGATCTCCAGCTGCATAGGTATGTAAATTATACATTAGTTTCCTATTTGTATTATAGGATATAATTATTGTACTACCACATTTATTTTTGTATTTTTGGTAACTCTGACTTGTTTCGTATATTGCAATAGTTTATTTCCTAATTTACTTGTATGTGATTTAACAGAATGATTTATATTTGCAATAAAGATGCATTTATTAAGGGAAGTTTAATACTATAAGATTGTTATCGGACACTTCTGAACCTGCTTATCGCTTTGTATAGTTGTCCCGATCATATAATGAGTATAAAAGAATTAACTCAAGTTTACAGTCAATAACGTCATTACGTCATATTATACATGCTCGTGTCATTTGTAGCACACGGATTTGAATAAATTTTCAGCTGATTTACGATTGATTGACTGGTTGATTGACTAGTGGAATGTCTGACCACTGATTCACTGGTGGGTTGACAGATTTGTGCTTGACTAATGGTTGATTGACTGGTAGCCAAGTGTTGTACTGGAAGAGTGACGGAGTGATATGCTGTATCTCCATATATGCACCGGATTGTAGGTGTCTTTTAGCCGTGGGTTAATTTGGGTTCTGTTATACCCAGTGTGCTGCTGACGGAAAGGACGTTGGCCGGAAGAAGCTTCTGGACCAATGGGTTTGCAGAGAACAAAAGATTGAACGGATCTTTAGGCAGACTAGGAGGGTCGGACCATTGGTGGTGGCTCCTCAACCTCCCGACACAGCGTTGGGGCTGAGAAGATATTTTGCATTTCATTATTTGAATGAAACACTTATACATTTCACTATTCGAGTGAAACGCAACATTTTACTATTTTAGTAAAGCATATCATATTTTATTGAACTATATCATTTATTATTATTTGTGTAAAAATTGTCGACGTTTACGGGAATCATTTGATTTTATTGTGTGAAATCACTTTGAATCATAAATCTCTGCACTATTTAAAGTTCTTTTCTTACATTACATTACATTATCAGGTTTGTGCATATTATGTTAATTGTCCAACATTTGGATCGTATATGCGCACGAACTGAATATAATCTTTTCGATTGAATGATTTATAAATCAACATTGAACTTTTGTTACCATCATTGGTGTTCTTCGCTATAATCCGACCCCAACTTGGTTATCTTATTACAGCGTTGTATACACTTGTACTATAGATTCTCTTATTAAAACTTCTACCTACCAACAAATGATTATCGCTTGCTTTATTTTTATTTTAAATTTCATTCCACAAATGTTACAAGTTTCTTGAATTTAAGTGTGTCTTATCTGCTTTCATTAGGACCATTTTAACAGCGGTGTTTTATCTGTTAGGTTTTTTGTCCAGTTTCTGTAATTTATTTGCATTGCAGAGGTTTTCATTGCAAGCATTACCTCTTTAAACTGTGTCCATAATTTTTTCATCGGATTTGATGTACAGCCAAAACCCTGATGGCGTATATTTTTGATGTTTGCTGTATTCATGAGTTTTTGGAACTTTGAAATCAGAATATAGAGCACACCAGTTTCAAATAATTATAGTATTGTACATTTTAAATGGGAAACCCTATTCTGACAGTATGTCGAATGAGTTATCTACTTGATTACATAATCTTGTGTGTTCATGCAAATTGAACTTAGTTCAAACAATTTAAGAGTTTCTTGCAAAAGTATTTAGTTAGAGTGGTCTCTTATCAGAGTAGTCATCTATTCCACAATCACGACAATAGTCTACATTAAACACAGTTAATATGTCCACATAACTGATGTTATCTGTACATGTCATTTTAGCTGGCTTTATGAATATATCTACGATTTCGCATACATTTACAAATATGTTTATTTGGTTTTGACCTCATCGGTGTGTCTGCTTCAAACGGGCAACAATGAAACCAGTATTAATATATGATGAGGTTATATTTATGAATAACTTAGCAGGTTTAGCTTCTAGAAAAAAAAATAATTTGCCTTCCACTCATTTCGGGACTTCTGTGTATGATATTTTCATTGGCTGACACACACACACACACATATATATATATATATATATATATATCATACCAAAAGAACAAGTTGTGTCTTGACGTACTGCTTGAAAGATTTTGTCTCGAACATTTAATGAGATCTAGTCGTAGCATTTAGTCATCTGTAGGCTTCTCACGTATTTCGCTGAATGCATCTGCATGTCTCGGTAGTGCCGATACTGCTTTCGCTTAACAGGAAATGTGTGGCTTTTAACTTAGCACAAAACTAAAAATAAACAAAACATACAAATAACATAGAATAATTCAAATGATTTTGAAAGATTTACTCTGCAATAACACGTGAAAGCAACAAGATAAACTGCAACCGCTTCAGACAACATATTGCAGAAAGAATGTTTGCTAAATATGGCTAGATAATAACCAAGGCAACCTTTAAGTTGCTTTCAATGAGCTGAAGATTCAAAGTAAAATAATTGGTTGTAGAAACAGAGTACAGACAGTACAAATGTGCCCAGATGATAGTATTAAAATGTATCCGTCACTGGTTATAAACATATTGATGTTAGCTTTGTGTGTAACGCTACATGTATAACTTGAAAACCGTCCTTAAGATAATAACATTAAGCTGTCATGACCTCTCATGTAAGTAGGTCATATTTGTATAATATAAAACAAAAATGTGATAAAGAGTCTAAAATGGGTAATGAGTTAATATTACATTAGAAACTAGTTGAATAGTGTCCAGCTTTTGCTCGCCAAGGATCGCAAAAGATGGACATTATCCAACTCGTTTCATAAATTCAATTTTAAAATCATTACCTATTTTGAGATCTTCTATATATATATATATATATATATATCAGTTCAATATTTTAGTTTAAGATATAGATTAACATGCACAAGCGGCAAGCTAAAGTCTGGTTAAGATTCTCCTGCCATTTTGTTTATGTTCATCAAGCACTCAAAAATATGCTACACGTTGTAGATCTTCAGATAACGTACTATATGTACTTCATTTACAGTCCTGGATGTAGGTCCGGTAGTTCTGGCGACCTGGTTTTATGGCTTGATTCTAACGATACATATTTACTGAAGTCCGTTATTACTTTCTATAAAGTATTTCCTACGATGCTATCCACTGACTCAAATCTGTCAGAAAATCCAAACTTAGTCCTTGTGTCCTGATGTCCTTAATCATAATTTTAGGCCTTTTTGTTTGAAATTAATGATTCTGTTACTGAATACATTGTGATATCGGCGAGGAGTTCACCCAGAATGGTGTCCATGGATTTCTACTGAAAAGATATCCATGGATTTCTACTGAAAAGGTATCATTTTAAAGTTTATTCTAAGGGTAACTATCGACATTCAAATATTGGTTATGTGTGCGCAATTGGTGAATATGTTTATGATTGGTGAATATCTGGTGTTATCTTTATGTTTTCGTTGATTTCTGTTGTAATTACTGTTTTCATCTTGTCCATGTGGATTTCGGAGGAAAAAACAATTATCTAAGCTACACTAGCAGCACGAGCATTTAAGATTCACAAAAGAAAAAGTTATTATTTATATAGCTACGAACTGAATGATTTCTTATGAAGTTGGTTTATAAATTTTCTTGTTTGAGAATTAGAATATGATTTTCCTTCTTGTAATTTGGAATCGATGTACCTATAACTCGATTTCGTAATTGTTGGAGTTTTGCAATTACTGGATTTGTTTGTTCTAAGTTACTGGAGGATTTTCGCTACAAATAGAAAAAGTATGTATCAACTAATCAGCGCTTAAACAACACTCTTGCATAATGAGGGAAAAATATGAATTCTTTCAATTGCAATTATCAAAACGACACTAAGGAGTGTAATGTTTATTTCATTTTGAGTGCAGTAAGGAGGATGTAATTGCACTTGGAATGTAGTCGAAATTACATTACTTTCGAAATGTGTAAGCAAGCTTGAGAACCCATGCCATGGCTCATGCAATTCAGATTTGCAGAACTAAGAAAGTACATTTTAAGGAAATTCAGGATGTAATACTGTAAGTATATTTTTGCCATTCTTATTACCAGCTAAAGAAGGCAGTGTATGCCTTGTCACTTGCATGTTATTTGTAGGGACCCTGTCTGGCGTCTATCGCTAGCCTAAATCCGAAACATTGTATCAAAAAAGTTAACGCGGAATGTGGCAAAGCAGCTGGTATGTGGCAGTCCACGAAACATCTGGTTTAGTTCATTCAGAAACAAATTTAATCAACCAAAACGTAAAGGATTTACTACATGAGTGTACATGATTTGTTTACAAAGTAGTTCCTAATACACTATTGGGCACACGTGTCGTGTACGTGAGTTCAATATGAAGTCACGTGAGTGCAATATCGTAAAATATTGCACGATTCTGACAATATAAAATTGCTGAGAAAAATATCAGCATATAAAAATATGCTATTTCGTAAGCGTGTGTCACAAAAATATTCGTAGAACATTTTGTACGTCTAGGAAAACTTTTGCGTAAGCTACTCTTTTGCATGGAGGTAGATAATAATTCGGTAAGATATAATAGGGAACACACAAGGCACTTGCAAAGGATGGCGACGAAGATGACGACGACAAGAACGACACTAGAAATGCAAAGACCACAAAAAAAATATATTGGGCAGAAATGCCTTGTATTGGTTATATTGAGTGAAACTCTCTAAAGATCAAGGTACATGAACGAAGATTACGAACTGAGCTGCTTGTTTTGGATGCTCTATGAAGGGAGTTATTTTGCATCTAAAACTTACATCGGCTAAAACATTAAAGAAAACAAGAATACACAGTATTTCTCGAAACTCTCTATTCCATAACATAAATATATTAATTTTAAAAAATAATCATTTGAATTTTTCAGGAACATGTCCATGTGTGAAGCAAAAAGTGTGGTTAATAGCGTTAGCGATTTTGAAGAGGAAGACCATATCACATATCCCCTGGATATTTGCTGTGTTCGTTATTTCTTCTCCCACTATGCGACTATTGGCACCGCACATAATGAGACAAATATTAGCAAAGTTATAGACCCAGGAAATGGGAAAGCTCAAGTTCTCTTTTCATATTACCGTAGGGTTAGAACGTGCTGCACAAGAGCAGAAGGTTCCAAGGAAATTTTAAATTTAAATAATCACGACATCTATAAGTTTACATATAAACATCCGAAATATTATGGTCAAAATGTCATTACTCAGGCAAGAGCTTTAATAGAAAGTCAAAAATGCTGCTCTGTATGTTATAACAATTGTGAGCACTTTTGCAGAGGATCGGTAACTGGGACGCAAGTGAGTCATCACGTTCGTGCTATATTTGAGTTCTTTACATCACTGATCTTTCTTGTTATCTGGCAAGCTATCCGTTTATCTTTTGTTGCCCTTATGATCGTAACTGACGATATCTCGACAGCACATGATGATTTATTAAGTCCAGGCAACGTTATCATAATTGAAATTACGACTGTAGTCGTTTATTTCTTCACTATATTAATCCCTTTGCTTTGGTCATGTCGCTAATATAATCAGTAAGCGGAAGAAAAGTTTTGCTGGAGATTTGTCTTCGTCGTATTGTCTTCAACTGGCATTGTAATATTTAAAACTATCCACATGATTTAAAAAGTCAAAGTGTGGATATATGTCTATACAGTTGTGTGCATGATATATTGGATCGTAAGTGAAATATGTCTCTGTAAGAGTAAACGGTGTCATCGAAGACTCTTTAAATGTCGCCAGAAGTACTTCAGATGCAAACTTTGTATAGTTGAAGAGCATTTAAACACAAGAAACACAGGAGATCAGACTAACGCTAGGATAAACGCGGGAAATCAGACACACCCAAGCACAGACATGTAGAAAGCATTTGTATTTCCTTTCGTAATGTCGTCAAATTTACTATTATCTGTTATCCTCACTCAGTCCGTCTCTGTGTCAGTCCGTCGGTATGTCTGATATACGTCTCCAAACCCGCAGGGAAAAGATTAACAGATTGTGTTACTAGGTTCCCCTTAGGATAGCCACCAACAAAGTTGGATTCACCTTTGTTGGCGCTATGGTGTGTGTGTGTGTTTGCGTGTGTGTGTCTGTGTGTGTGTGTGTGCAGAACATGCTATTTACTTTGAAACATTTTGCTCAAAATTAATTTATGAAGGTATAGAAAATAAAGGGTCGGGCACAATGTACATATACAATTGGACCTTCTTCGAAAATATTATTATAGCATTCATCGAAAGTATATTTAGTTATATTTTAAAAATAGGAGTAACCTGTTATGCCTACCTACAATGTTTATTTATAAAGGAGAATGCGTGACAGTATAAAGCATGAATAAATTCTACGTTATCTTGAACGTGGCATGAAAATCAAAATAAAGCTCGATGTACATATTCAGCATCAAAGCTGTCAGATCCAATACGGCAATAAATATTCTAGTGTTTCTTACTTACATCCTGTTTAACTCACTGAGCATCAAAGTTACTCGTTTGATAATCTGAAATCCTCTTTGATCCTCTCTGTACTCACAAGTTTTAACCTTGCATCTGTCCTTAAAACAGAAGAAATCTGACATTTTTGGTCAGTAATCAATTATTTTTCCTGCTTTAAAACAGAGAAATTTAGTTTCATCCCTTTAATTCTTGAAATCTCCTAAAGTTCTACAATTTTGGTCAATCTCTTCGTGATTAGTAAATTAGACTGAATGTTTGATATAAAATACAGAAAAGATGTGTAACAAGGATTAATAATCATTCAGAGGTGATCTCCCCTTGAGGGGCTCAGCAAACTAACTTGTTAGAATCCGAAGCTGACCTTGGCAATGACCACAAGACGGACATCTCAGACTGACAATAAATTGTGTAAAATGAATGATCAATTGATGAAAGAAACTGCGAACAATTATAGTATAATGCAGAACATAAAAACTCTAAACAAATGTACCGATATATGTATTGTGGAGAGATAGCAGAGTACAAACCTTGCATGACATAAAGCATTATGAACTCATTATTACTCCCACCCCACCCACACCACCTCTCTCTCTCTCTCTCTCTCTCTCTCTCTCTCTCTCTCTCTCTCTCTCTCTCTCTCTCTCTCTCTCTCTCTCTCTCTCTCTCTCTCCTTTTTCTATTTTTAATCTTCTTTTCAGGGGAGGGGGGCGTGACCTACGGGCAAATACCTTGTAATCTTGAGCTTTCCTCAGCAGAATTTGATCTTGTCCCAAACGTCGGTACAGTGTAATCACAAGGCATTTTCTCAACCTTTAGAGTCAATCAAGCTCTTAAAAAAGGAGCTTAAACAACTTACACTCCCAAAACAAATACTCAAAGAAACAGTTAAAAACTGTCTTCTTCAAATGAGTAAGCTACGTGTCTATTTTGTCTTGTTGTCAGATTAGCAAACATTTATAGCAATAACCAAAGAATAGGGCGATCAGTGTAAGCTAGTTTTAATTGTACGTTGAACCAAATTGATTGTTTCGACTTACTTCCAGGCTGAGGACATAAGAGGAAATCACACTTGACGAAAATCAGCGATTAGACCACATATTGAACATGTACAAAATATTTAGTTATGTGTGTAGGACATAGTAAAGGAAATATGGCATAAGAATGTTGCAGCTGGATACTGAACAAGTGATTAATAATAATAATAATAATAATAATAATAATGATAATAATTTCTATACATGGTTAAGGAATATTTAGTTTGGATAAATATTGTAACTGGCAATTGCTTATTGCGATAATCTGATGTCTTACGGAAAATGTGATACGATTGCATTGGGAAGGTTAGATGTTTACATTTAAGCCGAATTTCCGGTTAGTTTTCAGTTGTAGTATCAAGTATTGTTCCTGACGTGTGTTTCAGTTCTGCCCGCTTCGAGTTAGATTCAATCTATTTAATCTCGAGCGACTCTACTAAATATCAGTTGAGTTATTGCGGATGGAGAATTTCCAGTTGAATTTGTTTTGAATTAGGCTTTTGTGGTTAGTCGTTCCTTTTCTGAAATCACCTGTTCCGGCAGCATATTGAATGACACAGATTATGGATATACTTTACATACTTGGTTCGACATCTTAACATCAGTTTGATAGTAAAAATCACTCCTGCCGTAAAAATTCGGAGCGATTTGGTCTCTGGTATATGTTTGCATATTAGGCAGCGACTGTCTTGCTAATATACGTGCCTGAATCTGTGGTCTTGTCGAAGTTACCTTGGCACGTCTTAGAAGGGTCTTCGAGAATTTTAGGTATACGGCACACAACCATATGAACTTCAGGACAGATATCCGACAAACGTTCTAATACCAATGCTTCTCAATGATCTGTGGTATGTTGTGGGCATCTGGGTGGAAAGTAACGTCTATGGAGATGAGACAGATGGGTTGCTTCATTTTATATTTCGAGAGGGCTTTTCTATTGCTGAATATAGTTTTGTTTACAGCCTTGTCAATGTATTTCCACATGGATCCCATAATTATAAGGTTCCTCGCTGAGTTCTCCATGTGTCTTTCCAAAAGTAGCCGAATTATACCTTATCTGCTTGGTCCGAACGCACTGGCCTGAAGGAATAATTTTGTATTAGTACTTGGCGTGACAGCTAGTCGGTAGCAGATACTGGTGTGAGTCATTTGTTTTTCAGCACTGGTCGGTGTTTCTATCTCACTATCAGCCTCGCCCTCCTTTTTCCCTTTTAAAGAGGTTGGCAAAACGAACATAAAAAAAAATCACTGGAGGTGTTTGATATCTCTACTCTTTTTCTTTTCCATGTCGCTAATGAATATATATATATATATATATATATATATATATATATATATATATATATATATATATATATATATATATATATATATATATAGACACACACACAAGCACATACGGCACAGACAAAATTCTTGTTTGAACCAAATTTCTCTAATTTTGTGCTAAATCCGACAAATCTAGCGTACATCTTATGAACGATCTATCCAGTGAAAAACAAACTTTAAAACTGTTGAAAATGATATGATGCATGAGCCATTTTGCAAAAAACATTCCATAGCGGGTACCCGCGATGATAATGCTATGTAGATGAAATCTCCCCATTTATATCCAGTAGTGCAAATGATTTTAGGCTCAAGAGAATTTACTATACGTATCATTCTTCTCACTGATTAAGTTAACTGTAGCAGGTAATTACTTTTGGCCAGTCAGCGACCTTCATTCTTTAACATTATTAAATAAGGTATTAAATATACCACAACCCAAACGTTGGTTCGGTAGCTCTTCAAATAATTAGTTCAAACCAACTGACATACCCCAGTATCTGCAAGCTAAGTAATTGGCTAACTAATTCACCATCCAGATGCATGAATGAATACATGGAAAATGTTGACTTCCGTTACGACTCTATGGTCGTAAACTAAGCAACAGAAAAGAGCGAAAACCAACACGCTTTGTATAATTCAACAAATAATGTCTTTTCCTAGGATAAAAAGTGAAAATTTACAAAGAACTCACAGTATTGTGTACTAAATCCCAAATAATCCTAAAAGTTCTATCACAAGTCCAACAGTATACAGTTCCGAACAAATTCCAGTGGTGTTCCGAATAATTTCAATAATTAAATAAATAAATCCTCCCAAATTAAAAACTAAACACAACACTAATACTGAATCCACTTAGGATGTTAAGGTAGGAATAATTAATTCCAATATAATCAACCCTAATATAAAAACCTAAGACACAATTTAAGAACCAGGATAAGTGTAAAAGTTCATTTCCAAAAAGTTTTAAGTTATAAACAATTTTATATAGATCCCCACTACTCTGTCATCTTAATGGAAATTTCCATCAATCTGTAAACACAATCTGTCGATAGAAACTTCTAAGGTCAGATTCAAGACTGTATCCAAGGACTCAAACTTAGTAAACAAGTTTATTCTACGTGACATTTAACATGTAGGCCCAACTCCTACCTTTAATTATGGATAAATGTCCATCACAGAATGCAAATTAAATATTCTTATGTATTTTTAATTAGTATTATGTGTTGGCTTTTCTCAATGATAATATGTTATATTGTGTGACTGACCTTGGTCAGTAATTGAGTTAATGGCCAAAACAGATTAATGACATTGATTTTGTAAACAACGTAATATAAAGAAAACATTTATCTATGATTATATATAAAATTTTCATATCAATAAAATTTACTTGCATTTGAGTTTAGGACATCGGTTTTGCAGTTGGAAATTCCTGATCTTGTTGACAACTTAGAATGTTTTAAAAAGGACGTTGACCTTCATTTTGGTTCTGTTATTGTTTCGTAGCTTTTTATATTAATGGCGTTAGACCTCTCTGGTGGCTTAAGTGGTTAGAGCGTGCGGGAGGTCGCGGGTTCAAACCCCGGCCGAGTCATACCAAAGACTTAAATAAAAATGGTATTAGCAGCTGCTTCGTTTGGTTCTTAGCATTAAGAAGTTCGTGTTAGGACTGGTCGGCCTGGTGTCAGGACAATGTGAGTGGTTGGAACATGATGCTACGTGTCAACAGCATGATGCCCCAGTGCTAGACATCACTATAAACTGCCATACTGCAGACATCATAGCGATATGACCGAAAAACCGTTAAAGCTACGTTAAAAATCCAAATCACCCACACATAGATTAATGATGTTTACTTCAAATGGCTCATTCCTACCTTACCATCTGAAGTGTTATAAGTCTTATTGCTGTGTTCAGTTTGTAATTTGAGAGTATTTATTTATCTAAATTATTTACTGGAATTTTTAAATTCTCTTTTTTTCGGACGAAGTCACTATTTGGGGATTATTGTGAATTCATTCAAGGATATTTTGGATTATATCATGGTAATATGTCAATAATGTTAGCATATCGCCACACTCCATGTTATTGTCACATCATCACTTTCAAAATTTAAATGATTATGTACTAGATCAATCAATTAACAATGAGTTGAACATAAACAGCAATTGTGCTACATGTTTAGGTAATCCTTTGAAATTACCTTATACAAATAATAGGAATTTTTCCGGAAAATACGTAAAACTGTGCACGATGATAATAGATCTAGACACATGGAGAGACCATGATGATAATACATGAAAAGTTGTGAATCAGAAAGAACTACTACATTGAAATAGTTATTAAGCAGATTGACGATAGCAAGGAAATGCCACATCTGGAGAAGACTTGTTCATGCATGTACTTATTGTCCTGTTTACTTCTCTAAAAATCGACTTAACAGTGAGAATATTATTGAATAATTGTCAGTACTTTTATGTTTCCATACCGTGTCATTATCTATTAATTGGTTGTTAAAAAAGTGAAATTAAAATAATTTTACATTCATCTGACAAAATTGGACACTATTTAACATTCCACAGGAATGGACCATCACCTTCATTTCTGACCAAATATGACAAAGCGTATGAAGACAGCGATTAAGAACTTGATCTGAAATTGAAAGTCGTCAAGTCCTTCATGCAAAACGTGGGTATAGAGATGTGCCTGGTCTCTAGAACATCCATTTATTCCTAAGCATACAATTGAAAGAAGTAAACAATGAAATAAGATGCAAACTTTAAACTGGTATTATAGAAGATAGAAGATCGCTTGATTTTAATTTTATACAGGCATTTATGGGTTTTATTGTTCCACTATTAAAATAGAAATATTCAAACGAAAGAAACTTATTTTGTAACGTTTTGTTTTGTTTGCTAATAAGTAAAATCAATGGGCATTAATATTTAGTTGCTGTCACTTGGGGGACTTTACAAAGCTGGCTTCATTGTCGTGAGGAGTGTCAATAAAACATACGATAGTTAGAGAAGATTTGTATAATTTATTGGTCAATAATAAATATTGGATAAGAGGAGTGATTAATCTTTGTAGGACCCAATGTGGCTTATAACGTTGATTGTATGCATAGTGTACCCAAATCTGATAATTTTATACTAGTTGATAGATTACCATTCGAGTGACTTGAGGGACTTAAAACTTAAACTTTCGTTTGCTATTCGCCTCAGTTCTAAACAGGTCGGGGATTTTTGCCTTTATGACAGTAATAACCCTACCCACCCCCAAAAAATACAAGCATTAGCTGAAGGTTTAATTGCCTTCGTCGGAAACATATGATTGAGTTTGATTTGATGACTTGTAACGGTATTGTAAAGGAGACTCAAAATACAGAATATGCCAAATAGGATATTCGAGTCTCACCTATGTGAAAGCTAAAGGCGATATAGGTATCAACTGGCGACAGTAGAAGTTGATTTGTCAATGTTGAAGTCTCTCTGTTCATGTTTTGTTGTTTTAAAGTTGATTACAAGTCAGTAGCTGTATGGTGTCATTGTTCCATGGATAACAGGAAACGTCAGGTTCTTCTGTTCCTATATTAAACCAACACTACTAAGTTAAGCTCTTGATTCATGCTTATACATCAATAGTTACCGTGAAAAAATACGAAAACTAGTTTATAAACTATTGCAAATAAAGAAACTTCTCCTTTTTCATATTTTCAAAAGCACTCCAATCATAAAGAAAAAGAAAGATCTGTGCAAAATATCTTTCTTTTAAATATTAGTCAAATAAATATATAATACGCCTATAATAACTAAAATTACACAGGAAGCCATCTTACGAATAACAAAAAATATATACAAAATAAAGCATTATAGTACTTCAATAAAAGTGCATCTGCAATCAAATTATCTTTTCCTTTGATGTGCCTAATGTTAATGTTGTATTATTGCAACAACAAACTCGACCTCAACAATCTCTGATTTTTTTTTTTTTTTATAGGAGCTGAACTATTGTACACTTCAAAACGTTGTAAATCCAGTACAAAGCCAAAGATTGCTTTTCGATTATAGAATAATTTCTCTGGTGCTTGTTTAATTTGATTTAGAAATATAGCACACTGGATAATCCAGACCATTTTTCTCTTCTTAAATCAATACTCCACCAACCCCAGCATCAGCTGCATCAACAGACATTTAAATAATTGATTGAAATTTGGAGCTGGAAGAACTGCTGCACTCTTAAGTATGGTCATTAATTTATCAAAGGCATCCTGACATGTGCCATAGAAATGTAACTTGCATTTCTTACTCAACAAATTGTTCAGGGGTTCAGCGATAATGGAAAAAATTGATCAAAATTTCTGATAATGTCCTGCCATACCCCAATATCGCATCAGTTGCTTTTTACTACCAGGCACTATTAATTTAGTGATATCCTTGACTTAACTTTTACATGTTTAGCTTGACTGTGTCCCGCAATATGTCCTAAAATGTAATATAAACACAGCAAAAGTAACTTTTACTTAAATTAGTTGATAAAAATGCACCGATGAGTCGATCAAAGAATTTCCGAATAGTTTCCAAATAATCCTTCCAGCTGTCGTGGTAGATGATGATTTCATCGATGTACGCATCAAAATTATTTAAAAAATATATTATCGTGTTTAATAAACGCTGGTATGTTGACGGAGAAGTTTTCATCTCAAACGACCTCACATTATATTGATAAAGTCCATCTGTAGTTGTAATTGCCATAATTACCTTTGCTCTTTCTGTGAATGGAATTGGCAAAAATATTTTTAAAAGTTAAACTTGATGACATATTTTGCATTTCCAATTATGTCAATGAAGTCATGGATTCTTGGCTATGGAAATAAATCAGTTTTGTTGACAATTTTAACTTTTCTATGGTCAGTACACATATCGAAAGTATTATCTGGTTTAGGCTCAAGAATTCATGGTGAACTCAAGTTAATTTACTTGGTTCTATGAAAACATTCCCCAGCAAATACTGAATTTCTTTTTCAGACATTCCTGTTTTAGAGGATTCATCCTGTAAAGGTCCTGTTTCACAGGTGTGAATTTTGCCAATTACATTGCACATGTCCTTATCAGGCCTTGGTATCACCACCTGAATGCTGAAGAGCATCCAGCTAATCCAACTATTATGGCTGGATCGAAATACAGTGCCATATCTGCAAAGAGAAAGCATTTTTTTTTCTGTTGTCATTTAATTTTATAGATCAGTAAGATGTACAGTATATGAATACAGTGAAATGGTTCTAGATATGGAGATGCAAAAAGTAAATTTTACTTAAATTACTTGACAAAAAAATGCACCGATGAGTCGATCAAAGAATTTTGCATCTCCATATCTAGCACCGTTTCACTGCATTCATACATGAAAGCACACAAAGCTCCTCTAAACATGATACAGTTAGATTCAGAAAACTGAAAAAATGAACATGTACATGACGTTTTGTCCCCAAAAATAAATGAGGTTTCAGAAGTATGTTTATCAAAGTGTGTTCAGCAATGTGCAAGGCAAATAACTAATAAGGTACGCTATCATTATAAGACAGTAAGGGGAAGGCGAAGTTTTGACAATTATTCAAAGATCAGAACATAACAGTATAGAAGGAGCTTAAGTGGAAAAGTTCTTAACTAAAAGATATTACTATACGTAAGTTACTTCGTGATGACATTTCGGGGAAACTTCAGGTTCATGAAGCTTCGTATGTACATTGAGTGATCGACTATTAGTACAAATTGATCCCATATCATTAATTAAACATGAAATTCGGATCCCAAACGTTCGCAACAGAGATGGCTATCTGCTCATATAGAACATGTTTCCATGTACCCAATAAGATCCATTGGACACAATTAATTAAAATAATTTGTTAGAGCTTTTTTGATGTATTTTTCACAGTGATTGCAAGGAAATGCTACGTTTAATGGTTCATTAGAATGTCACATCAGCTTTGCTATATTGCCACGCTCAGTAAAAGTAGAAGATATTATAAACAAACTAATTCATGCTGGAAATAACATTCTGAGATATTTCAAGTTGGTAATGCCAATCATGCACTTAATAGATCAACTACTGGTACAATTAGATAAAATATTATCGCCTAAGGGTGAAATTCTGATGTCAAAATTTATATTAAGAAAGATGGACATTTGTTCATGTGCAACTAGTAGCCATGTTCTTATTAAAATCAATTGTTCAAAGATAATTCAAATGCTTTCTTAAACATTTTAGCTTCTTTTCAGAGTTGCGTAAAATTATTCATTTTAACAAGGAAATATCGTCGCATTTTACAATGTCGCAGTCTGCTAATTAATGTTTCAGCCAAAGAAACAGTACAGAGGAGAGCTTTTGTGTTAGACTTGATTGTGTTGCTTTCCCTGCATCGAAGGTGATAAGGTCAAAGAAAGAACATATTATCCCTTTGACCTTGAAATCTTAAGCTATTTAAAATAGGTCAAACTCTTTTCAGATACACATTTCAACTTAATCGTCAACTGTCGATAACGGTTATATACCAAAAAAACTATTTTTGATGTGCATATGAAATTAAGAGATTTAATTTAAAGCTGAAAACAAGAATCATTGACATTGAAATGACTGGATGAGTGAACAGTTACTCAAACACTTTCTACGTTTCTAACTACTTCTCATCTTAAACAACACTAATGACGTGATCAAGATATGGCCTGCATTTGGTCCATCCACCACACCCTACGTATAATATCTAATTTACTTCTTTCAGCTTACGATTCTACACTCAATAAGACATCGTTGCAAAATTCACTGTGATATAGACTTAAAAGAAAACCTGATAGTAAAGGTATTTATCGTAATAGGTGAAACCCTGTAGCATGGCTTTGTTTATCTGCATGTATACGTGAACACTGCAATCTGAATGATTATTGAATTTGAAAAGCTGTTCACCCGTCAGTAGTGAAGTGGGCCACTATACAGACAAGGGGACTTCTGTGTTAAATTTGGAGGGTTGTACCTGTCGTCAAAGGGAATTTAACATCGCTAAATTTAACATGGGTGTGACTATAGAGCGACAAGGGATTGGGGCTGTCAAGCGTCATGCGATTGGAACTGTCTAGCGTCAAGGCATTGGGACTATCTAGGCTCAATATCAGCGATTTAGACTCAATGGAAATCCCAGTCAAAAAGGTCGTGGGAACGTTTAGCCTCAAGGGGAATTTAACATGGGGAATATTGGGCCACAATAGGGATAAGTGAAAGTTGAACATGGGTTGGGTCTGTATATGGACAAAGGATATTGAATGGATTGGGTCTGTATAGGACAAGGGGAGTTGAACATAGGGATGTATAGTGACAATGGATTGGGACTGTATAGAGACAAGGGGAATTGAACATAGGGATGTAGAGTGACAATGGATTGGGATTGTCTAGCGACAATACAGGACCGGCACATTGGGGACAATGGGACTTTAACATGGGAATATTGGGTCTGTATACGAACAAGGGGAAGTTGGGACTGTGTAGGGACAACAAGAATGGAACAGGTGGGGTGACGTCACGATACTGGATATAGGCAACAATGTCGGCCAGACGTTATATAAAGTTCTATGTCCCGCTCCGCCAGGCGTTCTATAAAGTGATATGTCCCGATCCGCCAAGCATTCAATCAAGTTCTATGTCCCGCCCCGCCAAGCGTTATAGCTTTTATTTATTATATGCTCATTTTTTTCTCCGCTAACTTTACATTGTCAGAATCGTTCAGTGTTTTACGATATTGCACTCACGACTGCCCAATAGTGTATTGGAACTACTTTGTAAACAAATCATGTACACTCATGTAGTAGGCGCTTTACGTTTTGGATGATTAAATTTGTTTCTGAATGAACTAAACCAGATGTTTCGTGGACTGCCACATACCAGCTGCTTTGCCACATTCCGCGTTAACTTTTTTGATACAATGTTTCGGATTTAGGCTAGCGATAGACACCAGATTTTATAAAATTGCTGGGTCCCTACAAATAACATGCAAGTGACAAGGCATAAACTGCCTTCTTTAGCTGATAATAAGAATACCAAAAAATATACTTAGTTTTACATCCTGAATTTCCTCAAAATGTACTTTCTTAGTTCTGCAAATCCGAATTACATGAGCCATGTCATGGGTTCTTAAGCTTGATTACACATTTCGAAATTGTACTGTAATTTCGACTACATTCCAAGTGCAATTGCATCATCCTTACTGCACTCAAAATGTAATAAACATTATAATCCATAGCGTCTTTTTGATAATTGCAATTTAAAGACTTCATATTTTTGCACATTATGATTTCAAACATTCAATGACAGAACAGAAACACACTTGCTGTTGTCAACACGCTTCTCCCTTGCTGCTGCAATCCGACGTACTTCATGTAGAATAGGCACTGATAATACCCGTCCATAATCAAGAAATTTCGTAGAATCGACAAATATACAAAAATCTATTTATTCCAGATTAAATGGAAAAGTTGTTGCAATGCTCATTCATTCACAATATGACTCCAAATTTCAATTTTAAGTAGACCAAAACGCCATTTTCTTTCGAAAGTTATGTCTAGCGCGCGACTAAGTTCAAATTTATCTGGGCGGAGTTATGTGCGCATTAATAATGTTGTTGTTGTGTAATACATTCAGTTACTTTGTTTCTTGTAGTGTATTTTTTATTATATCATTAATCCTTAGGTAGAATAAAAAAATGAACATATAATAGAAAGGTTACTGCATTTGTATGGAAAAATATGAACTCGTTTTGTTGGATGAATATACTGCACTCCCAAGGTCGTGCAGTGTTTCCATCCGAAAAACTCGTTCATTTTTTCCCATACAAATGCAGTAACCTATAAACATAGTATATTGGGTTTGTATAGGGACAAAAGGAATCGAACAGATGGGGTGACGTCACGGTACTGGACATTGGCAACAATGTTGCAAGGGGCTGACCTCAATCGGAAAAAAGAGCGACAGCGGAAAAAAAATCTATAACGCCTGGCGGGGGCGGGACATATAACTTTATAGACATAGAATCACCTACCAAACAATCCATAGTGATGAGAATGCTAATCTAAAATAAATTTTTATACAAAACAACACACTTATACTAACAAAAATCCACGTTATTTACTATCAATACAAAGTGGAAAAGGAATTTTTTTATCTACAAAACACACCATTACCTACAATCACCAAAGCAAAAGAGTTAGTGGTTATAGTCACACTTCTCCACATTCACACAAAACAAACACATTGATCAGGGACAAGGCCTTTTTTGTTAAGGAATAAAGCAAACACACACACACGTAATTGCACGCACACACAAACAAAAACAAACACACACACACAATCACTATTTTTTGTGTTTAGAGATAAGTTTTTTTGTTAAGGAAAAACAAACACACACAAACGTACGCGCGCACACATACACACAAAAAACATACACACACAGTCACTATTTCTGTGTTTGGGAATAAGTTCTTTGTTAATAAAAAAACAAAAAAAAATGCCTTCTGTTAGCTTAGAATGTAAGAGAAGAAGATGAAATTTTACAAAATATTTATCACTTACACCACAAAAATACTATCCATTACACCCACTATACCATCCATTATATCATACTCTCTATAAAAACGCCCTATGTTAGCTTAAACTGTAAGAGAAGGAGATAAAATCCCACAAAATATAATATTCCTTACACTACAAAAATATTATCCATCACAGCACTATACTATCCAACATATAATACTCACTATCCAAAATGTTAAGTCTGTCTGTCCATCTCTCAAATGACTAGTTCCCGTTCTACTGTTACCCATTGCAGTAACACGTGTGTATGCGTGCGTGCGTGCGTGCGTGCGTGTATGCGTGTGTGTGTGTGTGTGTGTGTGTGTGTGTGTGTGTGTGTGTGTGTTAGCTTTCGTTTGTACCAAACTTTCATGTGAACATTACATACAAAGAAATAGTAACCACTGACTTAAACCGTTTAATTTCTCCATGTAGGTGTATGTCATCGTTCTCAATTTTTTCTGCAGGTCACTTTTGGAGCTACTAGGTCGTAAAACATTGTCTTCATGAGACGCCAAACGAATTTCTGCCTTCACTGGTCTTGTTGATTCCGTCATTCTATCAGATTTTCTCTCTCAACCTCTCAGTCTCTCTCTCTCTCTCTCTCTGCAGTGGATGTAGATTGTGTTGAATATTAAGTAATCATATCCTCTTCAAGATCGCTAGCACAAACTTCTACTAACACATTTGGAAAGTATTGTGTGACACGGATCGCTATTGTCGCTTGGTATCTGCTTTCTCCTTGAAAATCTGTCATCGTTTCATCTTGATTATAAACTTTAATTTGACTAAGATTTACACACTACTTGAACTCTTAACATTTCACAGTGTAAGTGTAAGCCTTCGTTTTCAATTTTCTGTAAGTGCGTTTTTGGGTCTCTCAAATGTGACAATAGCAAATTTCTTTGGTGCTGAATCAGGACTCTCATGGTTTTGTGACAGAAGTGGAGGACATTGATGCCGGCTCACTCATGTCGTCTTCGGAATCACCGACATAGATTTGAGCTAGCAGTTCGACTCACGTGTGGGTGATGGATAACATAGATGTTGTGATGAATATTATTTTGTAATGTAAGGGATAGTATAATTTGTGAGATTTTATCCCCTTCTCTTACATTTTAAGCTAAATAAGGGCGTTTGGATAGGGAATATGATATAATGGATGGTATAGTGGATATAATGGATATATTTTTGTGGTGTAAGGGATAGTCTGTTTTGTGAAATTTCATTTCATTCATTTGCATTCTAAGCGAACACAGGAAGTGTGGAGTGTGTATGTGTGTATTGGTCTTTGTTAGTCCCTATAAAAATCCCTTTGTCCCTATCCAATTCATTTCACCTACCTACTTACCTACAGTAGCGCGTATTCAGGTCAGCCACTTGCAACACTGTTTCCATTTTTCCCCTAGTGTCCAGTACAGTACAATTTTGAGGCTATAAATATAGACTTGGGTTTTTCCATAGGACTTTCCACAAGTTGTACCTATAAACAGATACTAGGGTTTTTAAACAGCATCGTCACACAAGTTGAGGCTATAAATATATACTGGGTTTTTCCATAGGAATTTCCTACAAGTTGTGACTATAAATAGAAACTAACGTTTGTCCACATAGTATTTTTGGTAGTGTAAGAGATGGTCTATTTTGTGAGATTTTATCTCCTTATCTTACATTTTAAGCTAACACAGGGCGTTTGGACAGTGATTATGATATAATGGATGGTATAGTGGGTGTAATGGATAATATTTTTTGTGGTGTAAGGGATAGATATTTTGTGAGATGTCATCTCCTTCTCTTGCATTCTAAGTGAACACAAAGCATGTTTTGTTTTTCTTTTGACAAAAAACTTATCCCGAAACACAATATAGTGATCGTATGTATGTGTTTTTGTTTGTGTGTGTACGTGTGCGCGCGTACGTTTGTGTGTGTATGTGTGTTTGATTTTACCTTAACAAAAAACGTATCCCTAAACACAAAAGATAGTGATTGTGTGTGTGTGTGTGTGTGTGTTTAGTTTTGTTTGCGTGTGTCCGTACGCGTAAGTAGTGAAAGGGGGTACTTTAGCAGCAAGGGAAATCCAGTGAAAACACCCCTGGGCAAGTAAAATTTATAGCGACAAGGGGAATGAGCATTACAAGACCCACCAACAGGCCACTATAGCGACAAAATGGACCATGGGCCACTATAGCGACAAGACAAAAGGTTGGGTTTTGTTTAGGCAAGAGAGAAGAGATATTTTTTTGAGGTATTTGAGTGGCCCTGAAAAGGGCCTTTGGGTTCTTCTTCTATTTTCTCCACTTCTTTAACCATTTCCTCACTTTTTCTATGATTCCTTTCTTCTTCTTTTCATTGTCTGGTATCCAGTCAGGATGTCCCATAGATCTAAATATTCCCTTCACCTTGATCCATTTTTCTTTCAGGCTCTCTAAGTCCTCATTTTTCTTTCTGTTTTCTATGTCCTTTCTCTCCTTAGCCCAATTATTTTTTATCTTCTTGACCTCCTTCCTCACCTACGCTTCCAGCACCTTTCTCATCATTTCTTCTGCTTTCTTTAATTGGTCTAATCCCCACTTGACAAAAGGCCACTCTGTGAAATTCGCTATGTCTTTTAAAAAGCACCTCACTTTGATCACATTATCAAGGGCCTGCTTCAATGTTTCCACTCTAACATACTTAGGCTGAATGAAGCCTCTTAATTTCTCCACTTCCTCCTCTATCATGCCTTTCACTAGATCCCTGGCTACTTTCAAGCTGGTCACTTAACTTGTCACAAAGTCTTTGGTAACTTGATACCTTCATTCATGTTCAAGCCTTTCCACCACATAGGATGCATAAACCATCCAGTACCAACTGTCTTTCAAGTTATTAAATAAATCCATTTTCCAATGTGTTGACTGATCAACGCTGGGTAGCCAGACTGACGACCGCTATGCTTTATATACGTGAAGAACGGACGTGAAGGAAAACATCCCTTACAATAACTTCACATATTATATACTATCCACACAGAAGGGGGAGGAAGAAAAAAAAACACACCGTGTCTACTATCCTCAAAGAAGGGAAAGAAGAAAAAAAGAACACCATATCTACTATCCACACAGAAGGGGAGTAAGAAACAACACACTATATCTACTATCCACACAGAAGGTAAGAGAAGAAAAAAACACACCATTTCTACTATCCACACAGGTACGCACGCACAGCAACATACATACAAACACACACACATACACACATCAGTAAAGGAGTTAGTGTTTATAGTAACACTACTTTACATTCACACAAATTGGCGACTTGAATAGTGTCTCTTTTCTAGAGATCTGGTTAGCCCCGAGAAGAGCTGTTTTTCTAGAACTCCAACTGCACCTCTTAATGTCGGCACCTCCCAGGTCTAGCCTCACACAGGCATCGTCTGCTCCAGTCCTGCTCACAGTTCATGCATGTGGTTGAGAGTGCAAAGGGAGGTTGATTGGCTTCACTATCCCACTCCTCAGTTTGAGAGATAGTGAAGACTTGTTGTTGTTGTTGTTGTTCTCTCTGTCTTCTATGCCACACTCGAGGATGATGATCTGGCCTCCTTGCCTCCTGTGGACGCTGTACTGGTTGTTGTGGCTATGGCTGTGATTGACGTTGCTGTGGTGGTGCTACTATTGGCTATGAAGGTGTACTGACCATCGGATTCACCTCACACACAGGTCTTAGCCTGAGGTGAGGCAGGATCCTTTGTTTCTTTTCCTTCTTCTCTTCTTTCTTCTCCTCCTTCTCCTCCTCCTCCTCTTCTATTCAAGGTGCTTCTGCTATGGCCTCCATAGCCAGCTCATCTAAAAGTGCCTGGCATACTCCAGGTGCATCTGAAGTTCCAGTAACTTTGCAGTTTTGTTACTCATTTTATCTTGCTGATAGGTCAACGATGGGTAGCCAGACTGATGAACGCTCCTATTGATATCGCTGAGGCACGGACGTGAAGAAAAACAATCCCTTACACCAAAACTAACCATATCGTTATTACCATCACATGGAACGCGCGGACCTAAAAGAAACATTCGAGTTGACTTTTTACTTACAAACACATACATCCACTATTTGACAAGACAGAGAAATGAAGTGCTTATAGACACATTTCTTTTTTGGTGACATAAAACAAAGAAACGAAGTGCTTATTGACACACCATTATTTGTTTAACATTCACATACACAAATTTTGGCAATTTGACCAATATCTCTTTTCTGGAGTGTTGGGTAGCCCTGAAAAGGTTTGTTGTGCTGAAAGGGAGCTATGGCAATCTTTTATCTTTTAAGATTGCATCCCCGCCTGGCTACTGGTGTTCCTACAGGATAGGGTCTGCTTCTTCGGAAAGAGAAGGAGAACTCTTACGTGTCTATACAGTAGACGACAAAACCTCTGGCTCCTGCTGTTATTGCTGCTGTTGTTGTTGTTGCTGTTGTTGCTCTCTCTCTGCTGCTTCTGAAGTCTATAGCTCTTCGTCCACTCTTCATGCTCTTTCTTGATTTCCTCTCTGAAGACCTCTTTTATCAGGTCTTGGGCCATTGTTAACATCCTGACATTCTCTTTTTCATCAGGCTTTGGTATCAGGTATAGCCTGACACGGTGTAAATTCACATAGGCTTCGTTCAGCTTGGCTAGTCTTGAAGGCGTCCTCGTAGGTTAACGAGTCATCAATGTATGGTCAGACTGGAGACTGCCCTGCTTTATAAGGCTCAAGAGCGGACGCTATAGAAAATATTCCTACTGGGTTTTAGTGTCGGAATGATATGATAGCTAATTTCATGGTGAAGGATAGCGAGAACTCAAACAGCATGTATACATTTTTTTAAAACAAACGACATACACATTTTTGTTTTCAAAACAACATTTTTTTATTCAACTCACAAACGATAAACAATTCATATAACATCAAACACTTGTTTTTACTTAACTAACAAATTTTTACTTAATTCACAAACAACAATTGATATAACATCAAACAAACTTCTTTTGACAAGGCTGACAACAATGTGAAGTCAAGTTAGATTTCCACTGTTGGAAGGCATGAGGCCATTGATGTACACTACGTTTCCTATCTAAAGACAAGAGATATCCATAACGGTCACAAAACCCATCGATCTACTTTCACATCGATTCTAGAAGAGTTACGATCAAAATATGTTACTAAATGTTCTAAGGGATATCCAAGACTGCGTTGATGAAGAAAATACACACAATATTGCCCACACACCATGGAATCTGTGTCTTGTAATTTCACATTATTGAATCGTGTCGTCTGGGCATTTCTTCTCATAAAGTCGATGATGGCGTCTTCCAAAGGTGGTAATACATACGAGTCAAAATATTCCACACAATCCTCTTTAGGAAAGTAGACGGCTACCCAGTAGGTTCCTGGGAGATGACTGTCGTCCGTGTTGATGACATAAGCTTGATGGTCTTGAGGTTTGCGATGAGGCAGTTCATCTTTAGCGCCCACCACAGGATTCCAAGAAGCAGTGTACGAACTGTTATTCAAAAGGAAATAAAGTTCCCAGGAATTCATTTTTTTCTTGTTCTTTTTTTCACAGATAATAATAAGTCATCAATTCAAGTCTGACCTTTTGTTTGAAAATCTCTGACAAGTAATCGTTTCTTTGTTTCGTCTCCACACTCTGGGGCAAGAGAGCTTCGATGCGATAGATCTCCAGAGTAGCCAGTGGAGGAGAAGAATGATTACGCAAGTCTTTATAATACTGATGCAACACTGCTTCTTCCGAGATGAGACTCCAAGCCTCGTCCAGATACTCGTCCAATTGTAATTCTTGACTCATCATCAGACATTTATCGTATTGAGTTTGACTGGTATGATTCTAAAATCCATAGCAATCTTTCTTGGTCAATTCCGTAATTTTATCCGCCAGGTGTTTGGCAAAACAGGACACTAAATGTTGCTCTAGTTTTGGCCATCTGGACGTTACCACCAGGTTCTCTTCGTATTTGCCTTGGGGTTCTGCCTCCACGGTATCCTCCCATTCCATTTCCAAGGAGTTTCTACAGTTCAAAGAGGGATAACAGTCTTCCATAGAATCTAATAGTCTAGAATGACTTCTCTCAAACTGTTGAATTTTATCGTATTGTTACAAGCCAGGGGTCTTTGCTTGACCGAGCGGTGTCAAACCCTGGCGCGATTCCCGCTAGAAGTCATATGTTTACCCCAAATTTCCAAAGACTTCTATACAACTTCAGTTGTAAGTTAGGCAGCCAGACGTGTCCATTCTATACATAAATTTTACTCTAATTAATGTAAAACCACAGATTTCCCAACTTGCCAAATATCTATCAACCGCACGTTTGCATAGTTTCCCTTCATCAACTTTCCGTACCGTCAGCAGTTCACGCCGTAGAAACTCTACAACTATCACCTAACTCAGGGAACTATTTTAGCTACGCCACCTTAGGCCAGTCAATCCATGGTTCCAAGGCACATTACGCCAATGAAAACTACATCACGTTTGCCACCATGGCGATATAAACGGTATCTGCAGAGTCCCTTCTTGTTTATTCCATTGTGTAATTTACCGGTTTCCTACCGTAAATACTGCCACTGCAGTCACAACACCAAGGTACACTACTAGATTTTATTAAGGACTACATTATTCCAGGGAAAGTCATGGGGTTTGGATCTGAATTCACTACTAATTGACCATGGCATCATGGAAACTCACTAACATTTTCTCTCCTTGACGTTTGCTCCCAGTCATTCCTTAAATGGGGTGCTATAACCAAATGCGAATCTCCAAAATTTATTACAGTATTATCGAATTCGTCATACAAGAAGACGTTCACCGTCTCGGCGAGAGCTTGTGCAAACTAAAGTTCCACACGCAGTTGACCTGATTTCATAGGGTGGAAATGTCCCTCATCGCTGTTATGGTCAGGAGTGAAATCACAGGCCCACAAAGTGTAGCCTCCTGCATAATCTTCGTACGAAATGCCGTGACTTGAGTTGATTCCTAGTTGTCCAGTAGCTTAGTACAGGGACAAGTACGATCTCAAGTAATTCTTCTGGGCAAAGTTAGGTTCGAAGGGCATGGTACACAAGGTCTTGCCATCGCGACTGACTTCGATCTTGGACACTGTAGTTCTTAAACTCGAAAGGATTGGCAATGACGGCTCCGTTGAGGGCTGCATTGCAAACGATACCAACGATTAAATGTTTGGGTAACTGTCCTTGGAACAGATGATCTTAGATCTTGGATCGGAGTCCATCAGCAATGGTGAAAGTTTTGACTTCTACGTGTCATATCGGATACTTGGCGGTGAGAGCGCTCAACCTGTGACTGATATCATTTCCCGCTTTATGTAACACTTCTGCGCGGCGCACTTAAAGTCTGGCTTCTTGGATGATGGTTTTCTATTCGTTGGCATGAGCCATCAAAAAGAAAGCGTTACTGCTGAGATTCAGTCTCAGGCGGATATCCACTCTGTTTAGCAAATACTATGCAAACGATCCATCAGTTCTAAACTACGTCCTTGCAGGATTTTCTTTCGACGGTTGTTAAAGACGTCATTGTGAGCATCGTCATCAGCTTTCACGGCTATGTGTCGTTAAACTTGTCCTCACCAGCTGTGTCAGGTTTCCAAACCACGCAAGCATCCAGATGAGTGTTCTTGGCCTCTTTTCCGTACGTCAAGAGATTTTCCAGGTACGCTTGGTAAGGGTAACAATTCATGCTACTGCTGACCAGTTTTTTGATTCAAGTACAAATCAACTTCACTGAACAAGAAATGCACGAAATTCTTGACGGGAGCTACTCTAGCATCGGCTCCCGGATTGGTGTTGTCCGTTTTGATCACTGAGCTTCAGGTACAAGTAACCGCTATTCAGATCTATGTAATCTTCGGACTGTCCTTTGATTTCAAACTCGATGGGAGCTGAATCCGTCAAAGAGGAGACGGGATGAAATTCTATCCATTGGAATTCTTGTTTCGTCATCATGGTGGATGGCATGACAAACAGATCCTGCTCCGACTTGGAACATGCGCAAGACTCTCGGTGCATCAATTTTCTCTCTCTGTGAATTAATAATCAAAACCTTCGGGTCTCCACCCAAAATATCATACAATTCAGGACAAAATGTAATGACCAACACTTTGTCCTGTGAAAATTTCATCAGCAAGCGACAAGCTTTTTATGGTACTCGATCGTGACACTTTTTCTGGAGGACGAGACTGTCCTTTTCTTTTTCCTTTTCCTTTTTGGACAGAAGAACGATGATGGTGACGGTGTGCACTTCTTTGAGGGGACATATTTGGGCGTTCAGGAGCACAAAACACTGATCCCCATAGTTTACCTCAGGTCTTTTTTATACTGGAATGCGTCGCCACTGATTGTCTTTACGTCGTATCAACTTGATGACAAACATCGCGCGTCATGGAGGAGTTCGCAACGGACTAAATCGGGACAGTTCTCGTTTGGATAAATCCAGTAAACTCTGTAACATGCCCGAGCTCTCTTGGACTTTGATTTGGGAGGCATGTACTTTGTGAGCAGCGGACACTGCCGCTAAAGAGGAGGAGGGTGTCACCGCTGGAGGAGAAGTTCTTGGAGACGCTGGTTTCCATTGTTTCATCACATTAGGAAGAACATGTGTCAAATTGGGTTTGGCTGGCATCACCAGCAACGGAGAAGAGGAAGAACCTGAGACTACTGGAGATGCGGTCACCGTTGAGACAGGTCGTGGTGTGCGAATGAAAGGTTGTGTCCTGTCTGCAGTGCCTCTCGTGCGGGTAGAAGCTGTTTTCTGTGAGCTTTTCTTTTTCTTTTTTTTGGGGAACTTCTGGGGACTTTTCTTTTTCTGAGGCTGTGACCTGGTCTTGACACCGTTGCTCTTTTTATTTTCTTCTGGGTACGTTGGAGAATGGCATTTTTCTTGGGGAGGACATTGGTAGCATTAGGATCCCATTTTAAGTGGGAACGAGTAATGACATTTCCTAGAGAACCGCTACCTCCAGGTTTCAGAATGATTTGCTTTTGGTTTGAGTGTCGATGAGAGAGAGGATCGGCCAGTTGCATCAAGGTTACTTTGTTTCAGTCAAGAAAGCATTTGGTTTGATGTGGAATGTGAATGATGCCTTGCACTGATTGACGTGCTGTCACCGTAAAACATCTTAAGACTTCTTTAAGACTGATTCTAAGACACGAGCACGTATTTGTGGATTTTTTCGCGACTGATGCCGTACAGGGCAGAAATCAGTTTCACGGGAATATGAGACTGAAGGGACTTCATGTTGACGAGGTGTGAAACAGACCCAAAGTGTCCGAGGTTTTTATAGATATTTGTTGTTGCTGTTGTTAAGTCGACGACGTGGACGTGTACATGACAGGCCGTCCGTCTTGGCACCAGTGGTGAAACAGATGAGTACGAAATCACAAATAATCGGGGGACATGGGTTGAAAGTGGAGGAAGAGGGAGCAGAAATAGCCATAGTGTAGGGAATGTCATTTTTGCCACGACAACAGACAAGACAAGAGTTTTTATACTTTTCAGGACAAGTTTATTGCAATCTTTAAATGTGAACAACACGAAAGACAAAAATACATAAAAGCTAAATGGTTAAGTACATGGATAAAATACACATCAAAACGATCAAAGTAGAATATAAACAAATCACTGTACAACATGTTTTGTGACGATGGTATGGTGTCCTATGCACAATGTGTAATGTTCTTAGAGTCTCTACACTGGGTACAGTCACACATGGGTCCTCCCGGAGTGGCCTTTCAGGGATGTCGATGACAGTCCTGTCCTGAAGGGAGTGGTTTTCCTCGGTAACGGGTTCTTCTGGCACTGTCACTAACACAGGTTTAAAAGTTACTTTTTTCACTGGACATTGGAATTTAGGATCACAAATCTTGGGCATATTGTGCCACTTCTTTATGTTCAAGCCTCGAAGCCCAAACTTTTCCAGTCACGTACATCTGTCCAGTGAGGGTGTAAGTCACACAAGCTACACACACATCGACGTAAACATCTTCGGTGGCTAAAAGCTGACGATTCTTTTTTTCCCGTAGAGGTCGAAAAGTATCGAGATTAAAGCGCAAGGCTTTTAACAGAATGAGTCTCGCGTGTACATTTAAAGGGACAACTTTCATGCTTTTTTGGTGGTCGGTACTGTTCAAAAAGAGTCCACAAGGAATCGGCTGGCAAACGAAATCCCAGAAAGCAAGTCACTGAGACACACACCACACGTCGACCCCAATTCAATGGACACAGTGCTCATAATAAGTGTTGGCAATCCTCCGCAGTTTGAATACTGTCATTGATTTCCTTCCACGGAATCTATTGTATCACGAATGATAAAGGTCGTGGCATGGTAGCCAGTTTTTATACCCTCTTTGTTGTAAGGTAATAATTGTACTTTTTGAACAGTATCGATTTTATTTTAGTACCGTACCAAAAATTGTTTTGTCACTAACTCACACACCACAGGTCGTACAGAAGTTTCCTCATGAACCAAAAAGAATAGTTCATGTAATCCTCTAACTCGTTCTTTGGAATTCGGTGTATTATGATCACCTTGTTAGTAGAATGAGTGGCATCCAAAACTTTATGAATCTCACGTGTTTGATCAATGTCTGACCAATGGAATACTTTGAAATGAATCAGTACACTTATACCATTCAGGTATCAGCGTTTCCAACATCGGTGACGTAAAGGATGCAATTCAGGTACCATCGGTTCCAACTCTCTGTATAAACGTTCACTCAACTCCACAGGCAAACCACAAATGTTCTCTTCTAAAGTATCCATCAAGAGATTACTGAGGTTGTCCCAATAAAGGTAGGTAATGACAATCCAGAGACTATCGAGCATTTTCCAGGTAAGCAGAATCTTTCGGCTCCCACTCGTGAAGTGACACACCGCAACTGAAGCACTTGACTTTATCCCCATCGCCCAAGAACATCAATCCGGCTCTGGCTAATTCTTCGGGGGTAGGTCTTCCCAGATATTTAGGCCATTCTCCTCGGAAGGTTTGGAATCGACCTTCAAAGTCTCAGTATTCAGGCAAACACACAGGGAACGAATATTCGTTTCCACAGGTTATTTCGATGAGGGTACGGTGAAATCCGCAAGAGTTTGCTCAGGATTGGATGACATCCGTAGGGTGGCAGCGCATGGTTATAGTGGAGGATGAATTGACCATGAAAACCATTAATGTGAAAAGGTGTACGATGACGAGTGGCATCGCTTTCGCATCGTCGGGTTTGACGCGCACAGCACCACTATCCATTGTAGGTATGGTAGTAGCAGTTATAGCAAAGTTCCCATCATGTGGTACTGAATTGCTGAGCTCACATCGTACTGCATCCCTGCAATCGCAAGGCACAGCATCGCACTCCACTTGATAATAACCGAACTCACTGGTGTGGTCTGTTGTTAGCATTCATCTATCTCGCTTGGTGTTGGTAGTTACAATGAACTATCGGTTTTGGATGTTGTCCCTTTTTATATGCTGACCAATATCAGTGTGTTCGTAAGGTAAAGTGAAGTGGTTCGGAAGCCGTACTAGCTTCTGGTTCGCGATTTGATACAGTTTTTCCAAGGGCCAACTGACGATTTGGTGTGTGGGTAAACATCCAATCTTGTGCGGTTCGTAGGTGGTAACTCTAAAATTTCGATCCTCTCCAAACTGCAATGCTTCTTTCAATACGCCGAAGTTCACCACTTGACAGGTGCGATAATTGAGAGTCAATCCTTTCACTTTACACTCGGTGTCCACTTCTCTTTGTGGGTCACGGTATTCGTAGCCGTACCTTTTAGGACCGCCACTAGCAAAACTTAGAATCTTGTCGTCAGGGTGCTCATCTGTCCAGGCTCCTAAACGGTCTCCTTCGATGTCAGGGTGCCGGTGACCCAGGCGATCGATGTCCGTGTCAAAATACAGTACACAATCTCCTAACAGTTCTAAAGCTTCGTACAATTTTAAGCGAGCATGGGCTGTCACGTAGGCTGCCATGATGACATTTCCAAATCCGTCGGCCTCTACAAAATTCAGTTCTTCTTCGTAATTGACTAAGATCAAGTCCTCACGAGCGACGTCCACGTGTTTCATGTATTTGGATTTGTCGTGAATCATCTAGAAGTAGCGGGAAGGTTCTGCCATTTTACTCCGTCTTGGGTAAACACGTACGTTGTGCCATTTTGCCGCACAAGCAATTTAACATCAATTTGGCAAACGATCGCTTTCCTTCGTTTTTCTCCACGTGGTCTAAAGTGATGCCTTCCTGCTGCCAGTATTTCTCTTTGAATATCTTTTGGTCATCGGGAGTGTGGCGCCAGGAAGGATAGCCACTGGCTTCTTGTTTTAGTTTCAAAAAGGCATCCACGTAGTCTGCGAAAATGCCTTTCTGAGTCTCGTAGCCCTTGTGGTACTGTTCTGTCTTGGGAAAGTGGTAAATGTCGTAAACTTCTAACAGTTGGTATCCCAGGTCCAGAGCTTTATACAATTCCACGCTGATCCACGTTCCCGTCAAGGCGCGTTCTTACTGGGTGTTATGACAAGGTCGGTCTTGGTTGCACGTTTCGGCACAACTACGGCACAAGGGAAACGTCAGTTTTCCTTGGCAATGGTGACGTAAAATGGTATGGTACGAGTCCGTGGGAGGCAAGACTTTGCACTTGATCAACCCTTCGTATTGTCGAATGTTGTCCAGGTCGATGTGCTCTATTGAGGGTGCCCTGCTGGAAAGTGACGACATTTGCACACGTAAGGATACAACGAACTCACGTCCAAGTATTTAATTTCTTCTCCTTTCTCTTCGTCGGCTTGGTACAGTAAGCAGGTGGCATTCGTCCGTTCTCTGTACAAACTGTTCCGCGGGTTCAGTGGGTCCACCAGCTTGCAACTTTCCACGATGCGTTTAAACTCTATATCGGTTTTCAAATGGTAATCGTACTCTTGTTCCCACATTTCCACCACTTGGTATCCTTGCTGTTCTAACTTCAAGCGCCTCTGAAAAGTGGCCTGGTTCAAGTCTTCCATGGTCCGTTTTATAAACTGATTTTTAGTGCCACGTTGAAGGTAGCAGATCGGACATCCGTGAAATAAACATCCGTTAAACTCGTACACGATCTTGGGGTTTTCTAAGTCCCATCTACCCACCGAATACGTTCCGATGGTTTTTTTGCCTCCTCCGTTGCGAGCGTGTTGGATCCATTTGTCTTCCTTGTCGCACAAGTAATGTAGCCACCGTATGGCTTTGACCGAGTATTGACGTTTGACAAAATTCGTCGTTTGAGGGCTTATGACAACCAGGGTGTTTTCTGGCATGAATCGGTGGCGGTACACTAAGGAACACGCTTTGGCAATGGTGCAGGATTCTTTCAAAGGATCAATCCCTCCGTGTTCCATGAACAGTTCTAGAAATTTTCCACAGGAACGCCGTAAAATGTCCACGTCGGAACGACAAGTTTCTTCCTGAAAGTCGAAGGGGTCCGAGGCGTGAGTGTAGTACCAAACGTAGAAAGCTTCTCGTTGTTCGGTTACGCATGTTGTCGGGGTCGTAGTAGTGAGTATGAGGCAAATGGGGTAGAACGGCATGTTGATTGGCTTCGGTATTGAAAAGTGCGGAAAATAGCCTTTGGCCATTTCTGTCATTCCAAACGATTTAGGCATTCGGCTCAAAGACATGGCCAAGTAACTCATCGATTCTTTAAACTGCACTTGTCCCACTTGCATGGAAATTATTTTGGCTCCATTCAAAGTGACTTTAGGACGTTAGGTGCTTTGTTTCTTATAGTATCTGCGAAGAAACTGTGCATCGTATCCCGAGAAATTGTAAGCCATCACCGTGGCATGGTGATGGTAATCTCCCTAATGTTCAATGTTCTCTTGGCTCCACGTTTCGTCGATGCGGTCTAAGAACCACTGAGCGAAATCGACCAACGTGTTCGGTCCCCGAAAGATTTTTTCACGTCCTCCAGGAATCTTGCTGCAGTGGGGGCAATGACTAAAGATAGGCTTTTAGATGCGCTTCTCGCACGCTCGATGAGCCGCGCAGAAATGAGGAATGTGAATGAAAGTCTCTTTCATGGATTCGAAATCGAAAAAGATGAAATTCCTTTTCTTCTGGTCATCTTCCTCTTGATGTTTGGAATGGCATTTTTGAATGTAGCAATCGTGTTCCAAGTCCACGATTAGGTGACAAATGTGACATCGCTTCTTTCCTGGACATACGTGAGCCTTGGTATTATTGGTACGTATCACTTCTCCACGAGTAGGGCACAATCTCAGGAGTTGACAGGCACTTTTCTGCTGTGAACCTTGTGTCTTCAGATGTTGTTGGTAACAGGTAGTGATGACAAAAGTGCTCTGACAAGTTAGGCAATGCACTCGTGTGTTGCTCTCGATTGTTATAGCCATAGTCACATTTCTCACAGTAATAACTGTATCCCAGGAAATCGGTGATACTGGTAATAGTATCGAAATGTTCATCGTGATGATAGCCGTGAATGTATTTCCGTCTTTGAAATTTTTGCCTCAAAACAACAGAGCTCCGCGCACTTGTTGAGGGTGTACTTTCAACGTGTAGCGTGCAGCCAAGATATCTTGTAATTTTTGCATTTCAGGAAGGACACAAGCGGTGTCATTGGATATCACCGCTTGCTGTAACAGGAGTTCTGCTTATCTTTGTTGCTTGGCTCGGTCCGATCCTTGAATAGTTTTCCAGGCTCTTTTCCATTCTACCCTGTCGTTCTTGTCGGCATACGTTCGTCCCACCACGATGGCACGGGCTAAACACATTTGGTCTTGAGGATTGTTAATTTGGACGAGGCTCTTTTATGGTGCTGCGAAGGTCTTCCACCAATAACACCTTTTAGCGTCCTGTTCCTTGGGGAAGAGACACGTGGGTCATGAACAGTGTCGCTTTTCCGTCGGTGATGCGAAACTTGTCGGTGGATTGTTGCACGTGTTGAATCTTTTCGATGACCTTGGAAGGTGTCAATTCTGCCGGGCTGCTAAACTCGATCCAAACGGGGGACTTCAAACTGTCGTGATGAATGGAAAGTCTCAAGCGATCACCTTCTTTGGCTTCACATTGCTGTCTCAGTGTGGTTAACAAAGAATCCCACACATCGGTGATGAACCCCTCTGCTTTCTCCAGCGGTACGTCAGACTTGAAATCTTTAAACTTCACCGTGTACGTGTTGGTCGTGGTCCTAAATTTTCTAGAGGAGCGTTTGTCCGTTTCTCGAATATCGTAGTACTTTTCAGGGCTTAGTGGTGGTGGCGGACTTTGGTTTGGTGTAGACTCTCTGGGCCTTGATTCTGGCTCACTAATGTCATCTTCAAAATCGCTGGTATGGATTTGAGCCAAGACTTCAGCTAATCTGCGAGGCGATAAGTCACGTTTCCGTCTCTTACTTTCTTTCCCTTTCTCTACGAAATGATTCGATCGTTTCTTCTTGACTGCAAAAAGTCAAATGACTACATTTGAAACGCCATACGTCCCTATATATTCATGTCAGACCAGTGTATATATATATATATATATATATATATATATATAACTTAACAACCTTATATATATATATATACATATATATATATATATATATATATATATATATATAGGGCTAGTGCATTCCCTTCCAGTATTCATTTCATTCTCAAGCCGACTAGAACGATGGATGAGCCCATACAGATCGAACGTCTGATCAGAGCTTTGCGAGGTGTCAGAAGAAGGTTTGCTTCAGACAAGCCGACGGACTACTCCCCCTCCTTTCGAGATAAAAGTCAAGATACTTGCTATATGTCAGAAGAAAGAGCATTGGGCTATAGAATGTCCAGACGTTCAAAAAAGCAAGACAAGTGTCAATAAAGACAAAAGTCAAGATACCTGTTATCATTGTGAAGAGAAAGGACATTGGTCTTCAGACTGCCCTTGGAGACAACAGGAGCAGGAGGAAGAGAGTGGTTCACAACAGAAAGAAGATGTGCCCTACGCAAAGAAAGAACCCCGACAAGTACAGAAAGAGAAGGAAGAGAAGAAAAGAAGAAGAGAAAAAAATGAGGAAGAAGAGGAAAAACCTGTGAAAGTGACGAAGTTCTAACAACAGAGAGAGAGTGAACAAACACACAGAAGATATCTATGAACTTTTTAAAGTGTTGTGTTGTTTCAATTTATTGTAAAATTTGTACGAGAATATAACAGACAGAAAAACGTAAGTGACTCCTGGTTTTGATTTTTTAGAATTAGGAGCTAAACTAAACCAGGAACGAGAAGCAGTCAGCTTTAACTGCCTTATCCTTTTGCCACGGCCAAGGCCTACTTCTGGACCTGCTCCTGTCGATGATTTGGTAAAAATCACTAGGGTGGGTATCTCAGGCGTAGTAACAGGGTTGGGTTGTTTGGCTCGGGAAGGTCTTTTTCTCTTGGGCCGTAATAAAGAAGTCTGATACATTTGTTTCAGACTCCTTAACTCTGCCAAAATGTCCAAGAGTAACGTCACCGTTTGACTTTCACTGTTCCCCTTCTCTCCTAGACCTTGCTTCTGCTCTGCTTCTTCTTCTTCCTGTCATTTCCTTCTTGCCTCTACTTCTTTCTGTTGCTGTTGAAGGGAAAAATCTTGTTCTGCTTCTTCCTGCTCTTGCAAAAATTTCTCCAATTCTTCTTTCTGTCTCTGTTTGAAATCTTCAAAGTGTGGTAAGGAAGAAGAAGGTGGCAAAGGTGCTGGTACCGGAACAATTTCTTGCGAAGAAGAAAGAAAATCCACTAATTCCCAATTAAAATCGAAAACTTCTGGAAGTAAGTTCGTGTTGGCTTTGGTAGCCGCTGCTATATTATCGTCTCCACGGCCGGAGCACCCCAATTCACCGTCTTCTTAGTTTCCGTCATGTTTCAAAACAATGTTGCATCGATTCACTTCTCAGAGACGCTAGCGCACCTATATAGGGAATGTGACGTCACAGGCAGCTCTCTTTGGATTGGTAGACAGACTCTGCACTGTGATTGAATTTTGTAACGCGTGTTTGGATTGGTGAAAAAATCTCAATCGTTTCGATCCGCTCTTTCACTATAAATAACCGCGGTTCATTCATTTCCTTCACCTGTTCTCGTCAGAAGATGTGGACAAACGTAGATCCTTCTACTGTCGTATCGTCGATGCTGTTGTATACTGACTTACCCATATATGTTAATCATCATGGACAATCATCAAGATCACCGATACGTCTGTTTGGAAACGATGGATCTATGTGGAGAGACAAATATGTCTGAAGAGAGTCTTAGTCTATGGTCCAGAAGTCAGACTTAGTTTGAGAAAGAGAAGAAGATCCGTACGATGCCCTCTATGTTAACCGAATAGTGTTAACATAAAAAACCAAAGGCCCTTTTAAGGGCCACTCCATTCCCTCGAAACGATTTCCTCTCTTGCCTAAAAATTTTTGGTTGATTTTATATTTTATGTGTGAAAGATATTTATTCTCTCTTGCCTAAAAAAAAATTTTAGTCAATTTTATATTGTATGTGTGATAGATTAATGTTCATCAATCTATGTATGTATGTATGTATGTATGTATGTATGTATGTATGTATGTATGTATGCATATGTCCTATGCCTATGACTACACCTATCCATTCTCACCACCTATTGTCCCTATACCAAAACTCAAACTTTTGTCTTGTCGCTATAGTGGCCCAGGGTCTATTTTGTCGCTATAGTGGCCCAGGGTGTCTTGTAATGCTCATTCCCCTTGTCGCTATAACTTTTATCGCTATACTTGCCGGGGGGGGGGGGACTGGATTTTCCATTGTCGCTAAAGTGCCCCCTTTCTCTACTCGCGTACGCGTGTGTGTGTGTGTGTGTGTGTGTGTGTGTGTGTGTGTGTGTTTGTTTGTTTGTTTGTTTTTTCCCTTAATAAAAAAAACCCTTGTCCCTGCTCAATGTGTTTGTTTTGTGTGAATGTGGAGAAGTGTGAATATAACCACTAATTCTTTTGCTGAGGTGTTTGTAGGTAATGTGTGTTTTGTAGATAAAAAATTTCCTTCTCCACTTTGTATTGATAGTAAATAACGTGGATTTTTGTTAATACAAGTGAGTTGTTTTGTATAAAAATTTATTTTAGATTAGCACTCTCATCACTATGGATTGTTTGGTAGGTGATTCAGTGTTTATAAAGTCATATGTCCCGCCCCCGCCAGGCGTTATAGATGTCCCGATTGAGGTCAGTGCCTTGCAACATTGTTGCCAATGTCCAGTACCGTGACGTCACCCCACCTGTTCCATTCGTATTGTACCTATAAAGACTCAATATACTATATATAAAAGCTATAACGCTTGGCGGGGCGGGACATAGAACTTGATAGAATACTTGGAGGAGCGGGACTTATCACTTTATAGAACGCCTGGCGGAGCGGGACATAGAACTTTATATAACGTATGGCAGACATTGTTGCCTATGTCCAGTACCGTGACGTCACCCCACCTGTTCCTTTCCTATTGTCCCTATACAGTCCCAACTCTCCCTTATCCCTATACAAGCCCGATATTCCCATGTTAAAATAGTAATTGTCCCCAAAGTGCCGGTCCTGTATTCCCCATGTTAAATTCCCATTGTAGCTAGACAGTCCCAATCCCTTGTCAATCTGCATCTCTATGTTCAATTCCCCTTGCCCCTATATAGTCCCAATCCATTGTCACTATACATCCCTATGTTCAACTCCCCTTGTCCTATACAGACCCAATCCATTCAATATCCCTTGTCCATATACAGACCCAACCTATGTTCAACTTTTCCTTGTCCCTATAGTGGTCCGATATTCCCCATGTTAAATTCCCCTTGAGGCTAAACGTTCCCACGACCTTTTTGACTGGGATTTCCATTGAGGCTAAATCGCTTATATTTAGCCTAGACAGACCCAATCCGTTGGCGCTAGACAGGCCCAATCCCGTGACGCTAGACAGGCACAATCAATTGTCGCTCTATAGTCCCACCCATGTTAAATTTCCCCATGTTAAATTCCCCTTGACACCAAGGTACAACCCCCTCCCCCCAAATTTAACAAAGAGTTCCCTTTGTCCGTATAGTGGCCCACTTCACTACTCCCGTCTGCATATCTTCCATGTTCCTAGCATTATATCTCAGTATAAAGCTTTGTTTATGGTTACTAAGCGTATATACAAGCACAATAAGTTATGTGTCATCTTTATGTTAGGTCTTTTATGTGCACAGGTTTTGAGTGTCCTGTTCTATGCAGATGAACAGCCCCATTGAACATTATTCTTGCCTGATTCGAACCTGTTCTGGAGGGAACGTGAAAGCTTTCTTTAGTGTTTGACTATGAAATTATAACATTTTTACTTTGATGTGCCAGGTGCATGTGGACGTGAAATGTATTATAATGTGAAATAACTGAACTAACTGGAACTCGGCAAGTGGAAGAATATTTTGTAGGAATCAACTGGGAATATGGTTTGATATCACTAGAGCCCTGTTGGACATTTGTAGTTTCTCTTTAAACAGGAATCTGTTTGAGGAAACATTAGAAAGGCAAAGGTAATGATTATTTTCACTGCGTGCTCCCGCTTTATTGGGTGAAACGATAATATTTCTTAAAAATGTTCCTTCACAGTATTACAGAGAACGTAACACAAATCAAGAAAGGTTACATTAGCTTGAGTTCCCTCCAGGGTAAGGAAGATAAAATGTAAGGTTTCTATTCCCGCTGTTTCTGTGATAGGTTCAAAAGGTATGCATGTGTATCGATAACAAAGGTTTAATTTTTCCTCCACTTTAGCTCTATTATGTTACGCTTCAGCGTCCTAGAGGGACTCATTCAAGTCGTGAAATGTTGTACATTATACATCCTTATTCTAAAAATTCAAAACCAGGAGACACTTCCTTAAGAATTACATTATATCAGTGTTGAAAATCCAGGAACAGACTGTTCATGATACATCAATTACATTTGGGTCTGTGTTATGTATATTTAATTTAATTATTTGTTTGTTAGCTTTAAATTTTTTAAATTCATTACATGCTATTGTAATGTAAAAATTGAGTTAAATTTTATTTGACCTGATTGACTTTTTTATTTTAATTTCATTGACATAAACAACTAATAATAGAATCACTGTATCTAGTTGCTGACCTCGTTTCAGAATCAGTGACAATTTTGGTATACAACTTTTTTTACTATTTTGTATCTTTCTCAGAGTAAAAATCATTTAAGTTATGTCGAGGTCATACCTGGATTACGTGACAAGTAGCATGTATCAATTGTTACAAACTTTTACTTTTTCTAGAAGAATGAACTTTTGATCCTCATCCGAGAATCTGTTTTGCGTCTTAATTCGTGTAGAACTGGGGGTTTTTTTATATAGAAGTTCGTCAATTGGGCTCAAAACAATTGACACGTTAAGTTGTTATCATGCTGTGACCAGTTTGGGTTGAATTTTTATTTTCTTCAAATTATTGAATTCAAGTGATTCTTTTCCCTGGAAATACATAAGTGCTCCTATAAAATTCTTGGATGAGACATTTATTGGAAGTTACACTGAATTCGAAACTGGAATAATATTTTCTGTGATTCAACAAAGGATTGTTGACACAACAGCACTTCGCTGACCACAACAGACGTCATCGCCTTCCATTTTGGATTTCATCGGGACTCGAACTCAGTTTCATTCAGGACTTTTTATTACTAGAACTTCTATTTTTTAAAATTTGGATCATTTCTGGATTTATTTCGTAAAACCGTAAGTTCTTTTTTCTTAATGTTTCACTTTGTATTCTAGAGAAATAACTTATTTGTTAAATTTTACAAAGCTTGTTGTCTTCACTCTTTTCTGTTACTTATTTCAAGAGCATAGACTCGTAATATCTGTTATAGATCCATCGGACCCCACCGTACTAATAAATTTTCTAGAGGCCAAAAACGTGACGCACAGAAACCAAGTACAAATCTGTCTTTAGGCATGCATATTCGGCCATATCTAAAATCATAGAAAATTAGTCTTGCCAAAACAACATAATCTATTTTCATAACGATTCCCCTTGGTTATTATTATCTTTTTGCGTCGCATCCTCGTTCAATCCCAATCTTGTCCTGTAGTACCGACACCAACATGGCGCAGATATTCTTCAATCTGATTTGTATTCAATGTCGATGTCATGCACTTGTTGCCTAAGCTGCACCAATACTCCGTCGTCGATCCAAGGCTTGACAGACTGCATCAGTCATTCGTATTCCTATTTTAGTTCTGGTAAATCTCCTGTAGTTTCTTTTCTAAGCTATAAGAGTTCTAATTGCGAAAGCCTAAGATGGTTACAGTGGCTTAATTTCATGTCGGCTGTTCGTTTGAGACCATTGCACCTGTTGGTGTCTCTGGCGGTAAACATAGACGCAAAGTTAGTTGTTAGGCTTTTGTGTGCGCCATTTTGAGCCTGTTAAACCTTAATTGTAAGGGTTGAAAATGACGCACCTTTTTTTGTCACCGTGATTGCAGTGGAAGTTAATGAAGCAAAATTCATCGCCAAGGACAGCGGTACATCCTTGTCGTTTATGCGTGTAACACCACAAACATTTCGACAGTGTTGCGTTAAATGCCATAGATACAACACGGACACATTTATTGCCACAATCGCAACAGCTGAAGTGACTATGTTAACCGTTAGGTACATAAACTTTAAGGCACTATTGCCTGTGCTGGACGTGTTAACATTGTGAACCTTGCAAAGGAAAGGCATTTGCCCAGAGGAGGCAAGCCCAAAGGCACCCGAAACGCTTGGCCCTGTGCACCGATGACAAACAAATCCCGGGCCACTCATAACGTGCTTGCTGTATGCACTCACGCGAGCAATAATAAAGCCTTCTTCACTTAATCGGCGCCAAGATGATTTTCCATAGGTGACTATACGCACCACCAATGAAATACCTTTAGCGGGATGCTTCATTAATATGAGCAAGGTCGACATTGATCCGCAGGACGTTGATGAATGCCTGGTGATTAGGTGCTACATGTGTTCTCCCTGCCAATAGAGCTTGGTCATCGTCAAACCTAATGATGTGGGTAATGGCAAGCGGAGATGGAGAGTAGCAGGGATCGGGTTTGAAGAAGGCTTTATATTGGCCGGCCTGATTGCCGAGTTGCGGTCTTCCTGGAATGGCATCCTGCAGTACCTTTTCGAGAGTATGTATGTTATTAAAGACACACCTGCTATGTTAACGGCTTTAACCGGCCCGTATGGGGAAGAATGCGCATATAAAATATCCTTACCAAAAAGCTGCCGAAATGTGTACCATGCTGGTCTGTACGAAAAGCCCAGGAATGCTATACACGTACTATGGTCGGTGCATATCACCTGCTCAAGAGAAATTGGCACAACTGGGTGGTTGGTCGAAACAAAATCTAATATAAAATTCTGAATCGCTTTAACAGAGACGTGAAATATAGTGTCTTTAACTATGGTGACGAAGAGAGAGAGAGAGAGAGAGAGAGAGAGAGAGAGAGAGAGAGAGAGAGAGAGAGAGAGAGAGAAGATTCACAAATTATTGCTAAGCTTCGACTTGTATGTGCGAAAGGGAGTTAACCATAGTTGATCAGGTTTACTAACGCGTTTGACACGTAAGTGCAATAACACGTTAATTCTGAAGAGATTGTGAAAATTGAACTTCGGAACAGTGGATCTAGAATGAAGTTCTGGAAAAGTCAGGTAAACTTTGCCGCCATCTAGTATGGAACAATTGGTGCTGATGTTAGCGTTTGCGTCTACCTATTATTTTCATTGCGGCTACCGGAAATGGCGCATGGCTTTTATTGGTGTCATGTTAAGTATCAGGTGAAAATGTTACCAAGAAGCAGCAAAAAGATCTTGGACGGAGTATGATCACAGCATTTGACTTGAAGGTCTACGATGAAATCTACAACAATTTGTTTTTGCCCATAGAATGGCTATAGCAACGGTCTGTGCTTCTTATAGTGTTATTAGCGTGGAAGTGGAGCCAACCGGAGAGCACCGAACAACTACTATTCTACCCCGTCAAGAGAGATAAAGTAATCACAATTCATATTAAAATATTTTACGCAGGGCGGCCTTTCCATGATCCCATCAGACAGGGAGCCAATGTCATTCCCAGAAAATTTTAGGATAAACGACAAAATAATAATGTTGAAATGCGCCGTCACATCATCTTCTGCTTTTGTTTTCAATGTATGCACCAGCCTCTGCATCCAATTTACGCGTCATACTCGGTCAAAGACCAGTTTAGCACACGTTCGTGTGATATATCTTCCTGTGACCACCCTTCCGGCACTTCGCTTCCGCCAGCCCTTATTGAAGCATTGCTTGACCGAAGCTCTTCTACATCGTGCCAATAAATGAAGTTCTTTCCTTTCGCGCGGATCACCTAGCCAGAATAGGTTTGATACATCAGTTATATTCATCTCATACTCATCGCCGTCTTCAAACATGCTGCATGTGATGTGGCTATGCTAGCTTGTTGAAGAGAGGGAACGTGGACTCCAATATTTCCGCTAGTGTGTCTCATTACGGAAACAAAACTCGATCCATTACGCACCCTTCTCCGCACGCTTGATGTAAAGAGAGCCAGGAGCATAGTTGTGATTAATAAACACAATACCATACACCAAGACCAGCTGTTTATTGTCAGGTTTACCAAGCACCGTATGTCACGATGCTCGACACTTAATTTCACTATTGCTTTGAGCAGCTGAACATCAGCACAATTTGATACCAACAATACGATTGCGATGAACATAGATCCCACAATCTTTAAAAGGTCAATATCAGCTCAACGAAAACAAATGGCCCTGCATTGACTATGCCGATATATCGGGTGTCTACAAGGATCTCTAGCTGATTGGAAGAGAGCGGATTAACGCTGCCTGTGAGAGCCTAAAAAACTTCAATACTGCCAATGCACTTGTTTACGCTGGCAAGATCATTGCGGAAACACATCCAGATGCATTTATTTCCACTGCTACTTACATAAACGTCGGAATGTCAATGAAATCTACCCAGAATTTCACAAGAGGCATTGTAGAAACATTGAATAACTTTGATATTGATGAGCTAATACATGGATTAGCAGCTAAGCTGGAAGGCACAAAGCGACCACCAGTGAAACACATCAGCGATACCGTCTGTCTCAGATAGTGGCCTCTAGAGTGGCAACAAATACATTTACGAGCTCCTTTACCTTTATGGGCCTAAACGCGATAAGCAATGAAGAGGTAACGAAAACCTAAGCTAAACAAGTAGCCAGGATGACTTCTTCGTTGGGTCGTCACTGGTTGGTTTGTATACAACAGTTGTGAGCTACATCCTATTCATTTGCAATAGTGAGCACCTTGCGAGGGATTTAAAAATGACCTTCTCATAGAGAACAGTTTGAAAAGTATCAGCAGCAGCCGCCATTACAGGTACAGCATGGTACTAGCACCAGGTGCAGATGGCATAATAACATACATGACAGCAGAACTGTCAGCGCTACCGGACACGCCTATACCGAAAACGATTGTGTCTGTGCATCAGTCTCGTGAAGTAACACAAGTCACTAAGGTCAAACGTCCAGGTGAGGTTGCATCGATACAATAGTTGTTCAGATGATGAAACAACGCCAAGCAGGACAAAAGCCGACGCTCAAGCTTATGCAGCACCAACTGCACACGTATGAGAGCATGAGATGCCATCTTATATTCCCAGGGTCAACCAAAATTACCCCTGGCCTCGTGTAGGCCTTATCACACGACTCACAGCATCCCCAAGAACAGTAACAAAAAGAACCGGCACATCAGCACGGCAAACGCGAAAGGCGCCCACAGTCGCTATTAGACACATGAAATAGTAGCATGCGAAACGCAGGCGCAAGATGTCTATACCATCGTACGTAGAAGAGTTCGGAAACCTTCTTTATTATGATGCAAAACAGAGCCACTTTCAGGTTAGGTACACGATAATTGCCAAGCGTTTTTCAAGAATGAAACCGCCAGACCTTGACGGCCTAGACATTGAAGACGCAGCAAATGCCTTTAGCATCACAGCGCTGACCCTTTGATACAGGATATGTTAATTAAACAGGGCATCAATTCTTCCAATAACATCGCAGCTGCGTAATGGCCTCTTATGATATGACCGGTGGGGCAATTGTTAACTCCCTCACATTCACTAACTGAACGCAACTGTCCCCTAATCTAAGATATTGCGCGCCTCACACTAATAATCATGAAAATTCCAATCTGCTCACGCCCAATACCAACACAAAAGCTGCAAGCGATTATCTATATATCACCTAGCAGATTAGTCGTAGCAAGACGCTAAGGAATCTGTTTGCGTGTTCTATCTTCTAAATGGTGAAAAAGAAGATGATGGACCCAGGCTTTCTGGATTGTACACGCCCTTTTCCGATCTGAAGAAAATTCGAGCTAATTTTTATTGCATGGGGACTCCCCCCTCCATGCTGTCTTCGTGACCTATAGATATATTTCTAACCTGTCAAGAGATGACACATTTTGCGCTGACAACTGGAGTAGTAGATATTACAAACACAAAAGTAATAAACTGTCAGAAGCCGCCAAATATTTCACAAGATGTCTCTGAATGGCTCAAAGAGCACGATAAAGCTGAATAATACACATACAAGAATTTGCTTACAATGGTTAATGTCGCCAGTAGCCAGTCGTTACAAGGATGCAGAGATCTCAGCCACAATATTGCCCTCAAACACCTTGTAGCGGTACATATATACGCCAGGTGAATTGAAAGACGACAACGGGCTACAAATTAGAGCGTGCGGTTGTTAAGACTAGAATGACCAACTCGCCCATTTTATATTTTGTGCTTAGCACCTACGGTGCAGGATCTAAGTACATGTTTGTGTTTGAAGAGCTACTGGTTGTGCCCCCCCCTCCCCCGACACACAACTTCATCTTGACCAGGTCAGTAGTCAATATACACGTTGATTAGGTCGAAATAGCTATCTGATTTGTGGTCTGGACAAAGTTCCCTTATACTCCAGACACATCTATCCTACATTGACTATTTAATACCTCTGGAAATTATCCAGGCATTGAACACTGAAATGCTACGTGTCTTTTGATTCGTGGACCTCAAGCATTTCAATGTTGTAGCTGGTAGAACGGTTATTTTGCTGTTGCTTACAGTGGGATGCGTTATCCACCCTGAGCAGGTCTGCACGGGTTGCAAAGTAAATATTAGCCTTGCCCTGCTATACTAAATCAATTAATTTTGAATAACGTGCATAATTCTTGCTCGATAGGCGGATGCCTAACGTCGGCCCCTTCAAACTCGAGTTGAGATAGATATTCCACAGCCGCCAAAGCCAGATATGCGATGTAGGACTGCTGCAGGTTGTCGTCATCAATCCATATCATTCGCGGGCTTTAGACGTTAAGCCCCTGATAATGGTGTGCAGTGTCAAAAGACCAGTCTGGGGCTTTCATAACAGGCTCGGAATCTGCGATTTTTCGCATTCATGATATCGTTTAGAGCAAGCTCTTGCAACTCTGTCCACGGAATGGTAAAATGGATGTTCCGCTTCCAGTTGTTCTTCAGAGTAGTACAGAAGAGGCTTTTGTTGACTCTGATCGCCATAGCAAACCGCTTGCAAACCGCTTAGTTTCAATAAGCAGAAAACGGTTTAGAGAATGAGGTAATGGACTGTGTACATAGCGTCCCGAATAATGATACGCAAGACAAGTTACTGCTCCGTGCATTCTGAGTCTTTTGATCTTTCATGCGGAGGAAGCTGTGAAACGTTTCTCTTTGACGTCCCGCGTATTCATCTTTTTCTCCCGATCAGGTTGTTCGGTGTAGGGACAAGCGAGTGGAGGTTGCGGAAGGCCGCGATTTTACGAGACATTTACGGAGACTCCGCCGCCGTTGAGATCAGAAATGTCGTAGGTCGCATGGGGACTGTTGGCGGCACTATCAGTGGGGTTCAAGATCTTTTCATCTTGGCACGTCACAACCCATAGCTGCAGCCACGTTTCTAGCTGTCGTCCGGGACCTTACACTGAAGGGCTACCCACGCAGTTGGCTTCGACGAAATCTAACCGGGACAGGTACATGAGCTTGATATAAATGGAGCCACTGTGGATGATGTTTAAGAATCATGAGTCCTTAACGTGGATTTTAGAAAGTGCATGTACTGTATCTGCAATCCATAGTGAGACGTGATGACGTGCCGCAGACGCGTTTTGGTTTTGTCACAAATTAATCAGTCTGTAATCTTGCGAAAGCTGCGCACCATATGTTCCAGCTCCCCGTGTCGGTTAATCGACGGCGTGTCATGCATCTGAGTAGTTAGTACCGCCGGCTGTGATTTTGCCGATAATGATGTGCCCCGTTTCCCTTTCGTCTGATGTTTATTTTTTTTTTTTTTTTTTTTGTTTTTTTTTTATTTTTTTGCTTAGGCCACTATGTGGTGTGTGGACACGCTCGTCTCGACTATTAATCAGAGTAGATTGAAGGGGATCTAGCAAACTTCGGTGCCGGCAGCTTCTTTGTTTTTGCCTTCTTGCTGAAGTGTCAGCCGAACCAAACGGGGTGACCGGGTGGTAGGTCCCAGCTGTCCATCCTCAGGAAAAGACCCCTTGACTTCCACCCGGTCTATTCATAAACACGGACTGCCTAGTCGTTTAAAGTATGGATACAATCTCGTATGGTGAGGAAGCTGCAAATTTTACAGGCGGTCATATTGAGGCTTTCCCGTGTCCAATATGTCATATCTGCTAGTGCTGTTCAAGAGTTCGCCATGTCAAAACCGGGAGCATGTCCTATGGACCTACCCAGCATTACCGTGGTTATAGGTGCCAGTGGTTTCGTTCGCTAGCTGGGCTGGTCACTGAAGACGCGAGTTCCTGCCACTTTCTCTGACGATCTGTACGTGCTTCTTCCGGATCAGAAAGAAATTGCTCAACGAGTTTAGGGCCGTTTTTGCCGTCTCCACTTTGATGACCCACACATTGTTTGTCTCGTCTCTCGTGGCACTTTGAAATGCATTTTTAGAGTTCATAAACTACCGTGCGAACCTTTGCAAAGAGAAGGGTCTGTAGCCGGGTGTATTGCGCCATCATGGAGGATTATAGACCCCTTGTTGTAGATGTCTTTGCTTGCGATGTCCCCAAGGATTATCACCCAGTTCAGAATTAGTTTTTGGAGGTCACATCGAAGATGGTTGCACCCGTTTATCTTCGCCGAAAACTTCAAGTACCGGCGGCGGCCCTATGATATGCTCTGCCATCTGGTAGCATTTTCTAAGTTTTCCGGCAAACGCAGTGCAACGTAACTGTTGTCTCCGTCCCTAAGGGGTTGAGGTTGTTGGGTTGTGATACAACATTTTGTAGAGTCCATATATCTCTGCTGCCACCGGATAAGCGATTTCCTAGTAGGGCCCATAAATGTCTATGAGAAGCGTAAGCCATATTACTTGGCTGCGATACCAACTCCGATGCAAGATTACGGGAACAGGGGCAGGGTGCGGCGCTACTTTGTCAAGGTCCAATGGGTCTTCAGGCGATTCAGTCTCAATGGCAGCACGCCAGGAAACATTTTCTTGATGGCACTTCATTAACTGTATAAATGTACACTAGTGGTTTAATAGTTGATACATTTTAAGATCTGTACATACTGAAGTGAAGAGAGAGAGAGAGAGAGAGAGAGAGAGAGAGAGAGAGAGAGAGAGAGAGAGAGAGAGACATAAGAAGAAGGAAAAATAAAATAGGCCTAGACACAGAAATACAGATTTGAATAACATACATAAAGGCCGACATATTTCCCTAAATAGGAATAAAGATAATTTCAAAAGTAATATTTCCACTGTGGCTATAAAATCAATATCCTACAATGAAATATATAATAAATAGCTTTAACAAGTAATCAAGTATTGTAACAGTTTAATTATTCAAATCGGTTTATTGACATGTTACTTTTTCTCCAGAGAAGTTTCATATTCTGGATTTCCGATGTATTCTATCCACTAATTGAACCATGGCATTGATGTATGACAGGAACAAAGAATTTGAAGAAGGTACACATATCCTCCCTCTTGCCATGTGCATAATGAAAATATTTGAATATATAAACATGACATTTCAGGTGTTAAGAATTTAACTTAAAGATGGTCAACAAAAGAGAACAGTGGCATTTGTTAAAATAACTACAGTGAACAGAACTCTATATCTCTCCGATAAAACTAAATAATTAACCAAAGTAAGTTGACGTTCCTTGTGATATTTTTTTCATCGTTTTGTAAGTTGCTAATGGAACATACCTTTAGTACTTTACCCAAAAACAGAACAGAACTCTTTTATCACGTGTGATATATCACATATATCTTAAATATTATTACCGACATTGGCAACAAAATAGCATATAATGTATTTAAAATGTATTAAATGTAACGGATCATGAAATGTATAATACATTATCCTAAATATAAGAGGTTCAGACTTTTCTATTAGTGTAGATAAATCGATCTTTTAAGCTCAGATATATGTGTTCGTGCATGCATATTTAAGGTCAAAAATATGTGTTCGCTTATGTATATGGATATTTGTCTGCCGAGTATTTTAGGCACAAACAGGCAGCTCGATGAGCTTACCAACGATTATTACAACTGGAGATTAGAAACTGATCCGGAATGGTCTACAACTCTTGATGTCTACAAACATAACGATAAACTAAAGTCCTGGGACCACAGAGTTTTCGAGAGTCATAAGGTATAGTATTTAAGTACATACATTTCTCCATAATAAAATCTCTAATGTGATTATCATGGTAACTTTCCTTGTATCTTGCATATTAGAAAAGACACACGTAATATTGTATCTTATTATTTTTTTTTCATTCAAATGACTGTAAACTGGATCACGTAACTTCAGTAAGCTTACCTGTAATAAGGTTATATTGATAATGACTCCTGGTGAAAATTTCAAGTTTCCTGCTCAAATAATCAGTTCATTACTTATTAGCAATTATGTCACTCATTACATCATCGAAAATCAGCTTTAGTAATTATTGGTGAATGAAAACATGATTATGGGTCAATTTCATCATTCTTCTCCTCATAAATCCAGACAAAGAAATATCTAATTGCAAACAATTAAAAATACAATTTTGCAAAATAAAACAATCGGACAGTTCAAAGTAGGTAAGACTTGTTTATATTCTTTGATATCTTCGATCTGCAGTAACGCGAGTCCACCATCATTCTAATAAATATATAAAATTTCATTCTTAATAAAAAATTAGATGGGTGTATATACTTTGATTCAGGTATGAGGAATACCAAGGAAAAATATTGCAAATTTAATATCCAAGTTGGCGTATTGAAACTATTTACGATGACTGTATAACTTAGTATATTAATTCCTATTTTAGGTCATATATTTTGTTGATGATGTTACAATAAACTGCAGACCAACCTATTAGTTTATATGCGTTTTAACTTTATTTTGACTCTGAATAATGTACAATATGATGCTCTCAAATCATAGCTATCATCATTTAATGGAAATGCAGAAGCATCAATTACTTATTCATTGATTCGTTCACTTTAAGGGCAGCTTTTCACAACGTCTAGAGGTCGAAATTGTCTTACTGGTTAAACAGTGTTCCTGGACGTAAGCACGTTCGAATGTATGCAGAAGACGTTTCCTGTCTTCTTGTTGCCAACGAATTAATCCCAAAAGAAGAGTACGGAGATGAGAACCTTGGTTTTAAAATGAATTCAGCGAAGGTGGATAAAAACAGCAAAATATATACCGTTATTGTGTGTTTATTTTCGATTTATTTTCTAACATGGATTAAATTGTTATAACAACGAATAGTTGATTAATAAGTGTTGCCATGTATTTTCTTGAAACCAACATTATTTTGATGTTTTCATGTCAAATATGCAGAATCAGGCTGAGAGATTTTTGAGACTGTTGACATCAATTAAGAGGTCTGATCTAGACAAGACACATATGGCCAGCTATGACATTCTGGAGGACATTCTTACAACTTACATACGCGGATATAAATGGAGGAAGTGAGTTGTTAATACCTGCTCTCTCTTATTATGTTGCACATAAATGAACAACGTATTTAAAAGATATAATAGTAATGCATACGTACTGACACACACACACACACACACACACACACACACACACACACACACACATATATATATATATATATATATATATATATATATATATATATATATATATATATATATATATATATATATGAGGTTGTTGGGTCGGGATACCACAGGAGCTGTTTGAAATCAATTTAAGAGGGACAAAAAATGCGGACAACGTGTTAAATCTGCAAAAATGTACATGCCCGTGTGTCTGTTGGAAGTATTCTTTGAACATATTAGATGTAGAACTGCATAGACATGTGTGTGTTTATTTGTGTGTGTGTGTGTGTGTGTGTGTGTGTGTGTGTGTGTGATTTGGATTTTGAACGTAACTTTAAAAAAATGTCAGTCTTATCTCAACGATGTCTGCAGTGTGGCCGTTTATAGCAATATCTATCACTGGGGCATCATGCCACAGACATGTAGCATGATGTCCCACCCAGTCACATTATCCTGACACTTTTGAATAAATTTCTGACTAAAAAAAAAATATAACATAATCTAGTTATTTACTAGCGTATGTTAATTTGTTAAATACATGTATTCCTTTCTAAGACGGCGAATCATCTTAAGATTTCCATCAGAACAGATATTTTCTGCTTAAACTGTAAACAGTTTATCAAGGCTGCTAAATATTTTCTCGTTTGTTGATTCGTGTATGTTGTGTTTACTGGCACTCTCTATGGTATATATTTTACTATGGTGTTGGTATCCCAATCAATGTTTTCTTGACTATTATATCATTAGTGTAACCAGCATATTGTGCACTTTAGTGTCAACACTTCTTATTTTTATCAACAATCTATCATATCAACCACGTTTATTGTGCAAGATTAGACACCCTACGTTAGTTACAGTTTCAGATTCCATTTATACAACAATTAACACACACTTAGCAAATTCATCTACTATAAGGAACTTATGACCGTGTAATGGGGGACATTTATTTTCTTTCAAGCTTTTCTAATATATTTGTTCTTATATCTCAAGATAATTAGGTTTTTTAAAATATTATAATACATATAATACTGTGTAATTTTGCTTTTAATCAAAGTAAGATATTTTACAGCTATTGACAGATGGAACGTTTTAAAAATGTGTCATGCCCCTACCCCAGATAATGAAATTTTTGGTCCCAAATATAAATGCGGTAAACCGTTGTATTTATCTAGGGTTACTATATTGGAACTTTCAATAAACAGGACGTTCCGGAAAGTGGGTATAATCTGTATCAGTATATGTGTAGAGATTTGTTGTTACGTACAACGTTATTATGAATATTATAGTTTGGTTCAGTTTTCCAAGGTCTGCATAATCTCTGCATAATAAGACTCTGTAGTCGTCTACGTTTCTCATCTTGACCAAAACGGTCCTGTACAGTCGAGTTCTACTTCTTGCCTAAAACATTGGTTGATTGGCGAGGCTGTCTTTCATGGTATGTATGTTATTTGATAGTTTCTGTAATACCAATTTTACGAGGACGTACTGAGACCAATGTATGAACCCTTTCAGGTCTGCCACCAAGTTGGTGTGTGAATTGGCATCTTTAGCTGTCAGAGCTAGATGTTAGCCAAACTGTGTTTTGAGTTATGAGATTCATTCAGTACACATATAATTTCAGCAAACGGCTGGCAGTGATCTTTTTTAATGGTAATAGCCTTATATTGGCCGGCTGGGAATAAACATAATTTGTGCAAATAATTTGCAAAGATAGGACAAGACTAAATCAGTAACCAACAGTTTTGATTTAGTTCCTCCCTTACCAATGTCGAGACTGTTATTGTTACCAGCATGTAAGTGACACGTGGGATTGCATTGTTTTCTTTAATGTGAATTGTAAATAATATTTAAAAAAACACAGTTAACTGCCTCAGGTGGCACAGTTAAGTTCCGTTGCACAATAGTTGGAACGATGGGTTGCAAAACTGGGAGTAGGTAGAAGAAAACGGAGTACCTAGTTCAGTCGGACAAATAGACGTCGTGGAGAAGATAAGTATATAATACGATAGGACATCTATTAGTCATAACCCTGAACGTTATATAGGGGATACATGATCATAGTAAACGAATTTCTACAAAATGATTCGAATATGACCAAACCGACTAGAGTTATAATCCCCTTTTAAGCAGGAATCGAATTTGCGCAGTGCACACGTGCCATAACCCACATTGTTATGCACTCATCTGAATTCCCTTTTAAGCAGCCCTCGAACTTTCGCAGTGTACACGTGCCATAACCCACACTGTTATGCATTCGTCTGCAAAAAAGGATGAAAAAAAAGGTAGAGTGAAAGGACACAAAGTGCCCTAGAGGTCACTACGCTGGGGCCCATTTGCCTGAGTGGTCTACGGCGCTCGTCTTTACCGATCACTGTCATCTCACCTCCGTCCGCGTGGTTCTCAGGCTCAGCCAATGTGGGTATGTGAGAAAGCTTGCCAGTAGCTTCCCGTGGGTCGGTGGTTCTTCCTGGTGATTTCACCATCTATACTAGTCTCCATGTAGTGCCTATTATTCCCAGAAAAATAGTGTTATACCCGAAACAACAAAAAAGGATTACTATCTAAACATGAGTGATTTTGAGAACTCTTCTACAGACACATCCCCAAAGGATTTCAATTTACAAATTCAATACTTTTCTCTTTTGTGGATTTTATGACATTTTTCCACACATAACATGCTATACATGGCGGCCAGTATATTTAGTGGAGGAAGAATCCGGGAAAACGCCAATAAAAATCACAGACCCACAGGAAGCTACTGGCAATCTCTCTTGCATATCCCCGTTGTATTTATAACACTTTATACAAACAAAAAATGGAATTAATGATTGTTAAATTGTATGTGAATGTATTTGTTTCTAAGCTTTAAGACATATTTTTCAAGGTAATAGTTTCTTGTTTCTTTTACGCAATATTGTCAACAATAGGTATATTACCATCTTAAATATTGCATTTGTATCTTCAGTGAACATTCAATGTGTTAAAAGTAAAGATGCTTATAATTGTTACATTATAACTACATATTTCCTGTTTTACGAAGTTTCCAGCCAATGAATCCTTTCAACTTCCTTGAAGGAGTTTTAGTCGATCCAAAACATTTCGTTGACGTAACACCGTTTGACACCCAGGGTGATTTTCTGAATTTCATCGTTCGCATTGAGAAAATGCCTCATCAGGTATGATTAATCTTTTCCACATAAAATTAAGCAACATTTCAATTTATGTACATTTCCAACTTCATCTAAGTTGAGATTTGGGTAAGAGGTTAGTCCAGTATTTACCTCCCTTCAAGTGACATTAGGTGTTTATAAATAATTTACAAGAACCCATTACATAAACAGCAAAATCAACGAGAAAAAGTACGAATTATACAATTTAAGCACTTATTTTATTTCCTAATGCAGCTAGCATAATTAAACATTATTTTGACAAAGCTTGCACGTCAATAATAACAATAAGAATAAGAAGAAGAAGAAGAACAATACATTAAGGAATCATTTATAAGGAAAGCTTAATAAGCTTAATATTTGGAACTGCAAAATTAGTATCTAACTAGCCTGAGCGCTTTCGACTCTTTATGAGTCTTTTTCAAAGGCAAATACAAAACACAGACAAGACAAACAAATATAACAGAAAAACCGTTGTGTTTGCAAAACTTTATTTGACAATGAAATATCCGGGATATAATATGCGCTTACATAAATTTACATAACATAACAGTTGTCGTTATGGTCCCTCGATTTCTAGGTCAATATAAAATATTTTCCAGCATCCGCAACAAGTTGAAATAAACTAATTAAAACATAATAAATTTAAAGATTTTATTCCTGTAGAAATAGTCATGTAAAGTTCGTTCTCAGTTTATTGCATATATATATATATATATATATATATATATATATATATATATATATATATATATATATATATATATTCACAGTATAATGAAATGATGGAGAATGCAAGACTGGCCATACAGTATAACCATACTCTCAGCTTTGTATCTGTGGTATGTATCTGTTACGGATTTATTATAAGTGAAAACGTTGTCAAATTATTTTTTTCAACTTGTAGTTACTTCGATCCTCCTTCGATTGCAACGTACCGATTTTGGTCGACTTAATATATAAATAAATGCTAAACATAGAGATCATGAGAAAATCTGGACTTCAACGTGCTTCATTGTTTTGACCTAGTTCCATAATTCCAGGCTCGGGACAAAGTTCACTGAAACCATGCGTGTCGAAGAAATAACGTTATATGCAAAATGTACCAAAGAAGTTATATCCCGGTCAAGTTATTCGTGAATGTGCAAGGTAGTATGTCACAAGAATGATATAGCTGGATACCGAACAATAGCTATAATAATAATAATAATAATAATAATAATAATAATAATAATATTATTATTATTATTATTATTATTATTATTATTATTATTATTATTATTATTATAAACACTATCGCAAAAAATTGAGTAAGGGTTTTAAAATGATATCTGACTGGAAACTTGATGAAAATGTGTTGAGAAGGTTAGACTTTTATCTTTGGGAAAAAATCCCATCGGTTTTCGGTTGCAGCACTACGTATCGGTCCTTACGTATGCCTTCTATATCGGTCTACCACAGAGTAAACTCAATCGGCTTTTTGGGACTAGACTGATTGTCTAGTTGTGTTGTAGTGGATGGCGATTTTCGCAATCATGTTGTTCCGAATGTGGCTCTTGTGGTTATTCATTCCTTGTCTGAATTCAACGGATTTGCTAACATAGTGTGTGGCAAAGATCTCGAATGTCAGGAAAAAGATTAAGTTTCTGATTCGACATCCACACGTCTGATTAATAGCAAAGCTGTTTCGAACTTCTGCTAGATTTGGTCTCTGGCATATGTTTAAAAGTTAGGCAATTCCTGTATTTGCAGCAATAATTGTCTAAATCTGCAGTCTGGTTTGAAGTTACCTTGACAGGGACCAGATGGTCCTTGACACTTTTAGGTCCACAGTATGCAACCATATGATTCCAAATTTGACCCAGTTATTTTAGACACTGTTATGGAAACGAAAACGGTTAATTTGTAAACAAAACTCACGTGCCTTGGTACCTTGCATTCCACTTGCCTTGTTGCTAATACAAACATATGATTCATTACGACACTCTATAGCAGACATAGCTTTTTGAACATTAACGAGAAATAACTAAATATAATCGCAGGATTCTTTGAAATGGATCACTTATTCACAGGAATGGGAAAAGGCAAATAAATCAATTTAAAATTGCTCAATGGCAAATTTTTACCTAGTAAAATACAGAATTTGTTTCTTACTACTATTCTATACATTTATTATCAATAGCCAAAACCACTTTCACTTTTATTGTATGAAACTTTAACGAAGTGGTTAATTGGTTATTCTTGCTTTTCAAAGAAGAGTGCCAAATTTAATCATATTATATGGCGTAGCTCCGTCTCACACCCTACCCAAGACCCCTACACACACCATTGTGCTGATGAAAACCTTGTTTTTCTGTCCTAATGTTTGGATAACCTCTGCTAGGTGTTGGATAAGATAAACAAGGTATAGGAACATAGATTGGCTATTTAACGGAACCCATGTATTCCGTTCTAGCAAAAATTAATTTTTCTTTACATTGAGATTTATCCAACGTTCCTTGCACAAAAGTGTGGTACTTCTTCGTTGGAGCATCTTATCAAATCACTTCTAAATGAATTTGACAGAATGCTTCGAGGTATAAAGTTACCAACTGCATGAATGTGGCGAAGAACTTAGTCACACGAGGAAGCTGATTAGTCAAAATATAACCCCAATATAAATATTTAGACATTAATACCTTATCTCAGTCAAATGTCACTGCAATGAACGTTACTATATTTGGTGACGTGTACATGACGTGATTTGGTAAAGAACATACATGTATATGCAATGGCTGGTACACGTGTATTTCTGAGGCGCTTGTCCAATCATTGGCATAATTACTGAAGCGTGCTCCGATTGATGTGTTTGCTTTAATCGACATAATTGTAGCACAAGCGTAAGGCCCATATTGCAGAACCTTTAAAATATGTCCTCGACAAAGACTTGCATTCCGAGGCAAGTTTCAGTGGTAAAATGTTGGGTAAAAACATTGTTCAACATTCCAGTTTTAGGTCAGTCTCTGGGGTTCCATTTGTGATCAGAGTTTGCAGTTGTGTTCAGTTATTTAGTGAGAGTAATTACGTATTTAACTATTCATTCGAATTTCTAAAGTGCTCATTCACTCTTGGATTTATACACACTATCTAGGATTATTTGTGAACTCATTTAAAGACATTCTGCATTGCATCACTGTGTTATAACAGGAATTCAAGACGATTGGAATTCATTTAGTACAGTCTAGATTTTGAACTTGTGATATGACATTTATGATTATTCGGAATTTAATTCACTATACGGTGAGCTTCTCGTGAAATTTCACTTTGTTAGGACACATCAAATCGGACTTTTGGTAGAATGTGGTAAATGAAAACAGCTCCTGTCACACACATGGTGCTTTTTTAAGACAGATACTCTTCTTTATGTGAAAATGTTACCTTTCGATGATGCATATTTATTCCACACGCATCGTGCTATAAATTGATAAATATTATCTTACATATAATATATAAATAACATTTATTAATTTCAGAATCGGATTCCAGATATAATAGATGCACTCACGGCAAACGAATCTTCATTTCCTTTCATGGAACCATTTTTGCAGGACAACGCAGCTATTGTGCTGGGCGACGCTCTGTAAGAAACGTTTATTATAATAAATCTAATACCATTATACCTGTCAAAGTCATCAAGTTTCACCATTATGGATATTGATTTGTAACATATTTGTAATGACATAATTATGTCCGGGTAACAGTGAAAATATTATTGGATGTTTGTCAGTACTTTCATTTTTCATGATCTTCGCATTGTCTTTTATGTGAATTTTAAGAAAAAATAATTTCAATAGTGACGTACTTCCAAAAAAAGTTGATACTATTTAACATTTAACTAAAATGATCCATTACCTACATTACAGGCCAAATATGACAGATCGCATGAGGACAGCGATTAAGAACTTGATTCTGAAATTAACAGAGGTCAAGTCCTTCGTACAAAACGTGAGTATCTAGATGATGGTAAAGTTCCTAGTTTTGAAACGGCACTGATCCTAATAATCCGAATGAAAGAAATAAAATCCTAAAATATGGTGTCAAATTTGAACCGATCGATGTGAAACAAGGTTTCATTTGAATTTTTATAGACATTTATGGTTTGCATTTTCCGCTATTAAAACAGAGCTAGTCAATAGTCATTAAATTTGTGCCAAATTCCATCTCAATGAAAAGTACCAGATGTGGTATCAAGATTAAAGACAGATGACAAATCTATTTCGTGAAATTACCGACCCTTATACCCTATTTGTGTAAAATTAGAAAAATGTTCGAACGATTAGTAATTATTTCTCTGAAAAGTATTTTCTTTTACAAATTCCAGTCTAGTTTCAAACCCGATCGATCTAGTACATATTTGCTAATGGATATCTATCATAACAACTGCAGTGCAATTCACCGAAGATAGTTTCACGCCATATTGTTTCGTGACCTGTCCAAAGCCTTAGAGTGAGTGCAGTAGAACGGAATAATAAATAAACTGAAATACTATGGAATTAATAGAAATATTTTGACATGATAGACGAGTGATTATGTAACAGGACTCAAAGCGTCCTTATTGGAAATGATTTCTCAAAATCTTGGACGACTCGTTGCACGGGTACTTCAGGGATGAGTATTAGGTCCCTCTTTCTTGTACTCGGTAATGGCATATGTGAAAGTTTAAAATTTCTGATTAGGTTATTTGCAGACGATTCATCTTTATAATACATATCGCCTAATCCACCTTCCATTCAAACCGTATTAAACGATGATCTTTATATAATATTGGATTGGCAAATCTTTGACTTGTTAATCTTAATCAATACAAAACAGATGGTGTTATTTTCATCAACGGGGAGCTAGAATATATACCAGAACTTATATTTTTACGTGAAAAGATTCATTGTACCACACCACATCAATGTCTGGGAATTATTGTATCATCCAATGACTTTTGGAGCAACCATTTTGAATCTATGTAATTCATTTTGTATCTGACCAAAGTTGACGACTGAGGAAACATTTAATTCATGTTATCAAAGCATAATATGAACAACATTTATTGAACCTACAATCACCCAGTTCTGCATAATGCATATGAATTACGATCTGCCTATACCAACTCAGATTCCCGTAAACTTGAAAAGTTACAGCTTGCATCAGTCAGAACATTTCAGGACTTTCAAAATATGCTAGCATGGAAAGCAATTTATTTTGAAACTGGATGGCGTAATCTCGCAGAAAGGCGAAAAAAAATCTCTGCATTTTTTCTTTCTTTTTTGTTACAAAATTTTCAGCAATCAGTCTCCAGATTATATACTTGATTACTCCCACCGTTTTCGCTTGACACAGTCCCCAGTAATTTGAGAAACTCGAAGAATATCACTCATGATCAATGTAGAACCTTTCTTGTTAGAACAATTAAAATAGACTAGCACTTTTAGAATCATGGAAAGGTCTCCCATAGTCCACAAGAAATGGCTGATCAATAGTAACCTACACAAAGGAAATTACGGAGCGCACAATTTCTGCTCCAAGTTAATTACCATTTGATAATATCAGATTAAGACAGAGTTAAAATTTTACGTACCGGACCACACTAAACAGTATCCCTCCGCTAATAATTTTCCTTCATCCCTCTCGTAAACATACCTTAAATGTTCCCTTACCATATATATAATCTGTAATTGTTTTATAACAAACACCGAAAGAAACAAATTCACAGGATATCATGGATTCACTCACTACAGAATTGAAGGGGTCTTATAAGTGTCCTATGTATGGTTGCCAAGCAGAATAGTACTCAGCATTTTGCACAACTATTAGATTTGCTGATTATTGGAATCCATCAGAAATGGGTAAAGCGTCACCTTCACAAAATCTATACGACGTGAACATGCCATACTTTCAGTTCTCGTTTATTTAGAAGCATTGATTGCAAGTTCTATACTAATTAATATTTTCGTTAATCAAATGCAGTAGAACAATAAGACCTTGAGAAATTTGAGTAACATAAAAAAATCACATATTTAGAAATTTCAGTTACCATTTTAAGGAATATATGCCCCAGTCACGGCAGGTCTGGGGAATACATGGATGGAGTGATGGGAAGGAAAATTACAGAGATACACTTCGATGGCATACGTCTCTTAATATTACACCAGAAGAGGTTCATCGTAAAGGTTTGGACGAAGTCGATCGCATCCATCAAGAAATGTTGAAGGTAGATATCAATATTGTAGACACATTTGTTAGTATGCATAGAAGAATTTCTTCAATATATGGTGACTGAATGATACTGTATCTGGTTATTTCGAAACAATAAGCAAAAGTAGCATTTATCTCATCTTATTAAGTATCTCAAGGACATTACTTGGAGAAAGAATATGGCGTTATTTTAAAAGTTGTAAAGCTGCTCATTGATTGATATACTGGTGTATTTGCGTTGATGAATATGACCTTTAACAAATAAGTGCTCCATTTCGTTGAATTAATCACTCTTATGATAACAACTGTTTTTGGAAGAATTATATATAATGGATAACATGTTTCACATATCAATAAAGCTGATCGTTTGGAACGTTATAAATTCCTCTATTTCTATCATCACAAGCTTTTACCTATATGTATGTTTATCAATTATTCACTGAACAACCCTCTGATTATACGGGCTATCTTTGACTCACTGTAAATATTTATGTATTATTCAAGGTTATGAGCAGACTTGGATTCCAGGGGAGTATACGAGAATTCTTCACATCTCTTAAGAGGGACCAAAATTTTTTGATGAGTGACTCGGTATGTAACACTTGAAAAGTAATAATGGAAAATTACTCTTCCGTTCGCACATGAAGAATTCCATTGGTGCTATTGGTATATCAAATTGTGATCCGCACATGGCGCCATAATACGCATATATAAACATTCTTGCAACTGTGTGCCGTCGATTCTAGGCCTAAACATAGTGATGAATTTCCACTCATTAATCACTAGCGATGTATGAAAATAAGGACACAAAGTATTAATAATCCCCGTTTTCTAAATGAATTTAATATGGTACACAATTTCATTGCAATCCTTTCCGTTGCCCCTTCCCCACTCATGCATAAGGGACAAAATACGCAGAAATCTAGAGTGAGAAAAAAAAAATTTTGACTGGACGAAAGCCTTCAAACTGAACTTACACCAAGTAACCTACAAGAACATAGTTTGTCGTAACGGTATGTTTGCACTTCCTTGGGATTTATCTACAGTATTTATAAAATCAATGATACAAAATTGCAATAGCCTGGACACACAATATGGTAAATTTTTGGTTACGAGGAACATATACTGCAATGCTTTGCTGTTATTGTTGTTTTTGGTCACGTTGTTGTTGTTGTCTCTTAACCCTATTATAATGTTCTAAAAATAGATTATTATTAATTAAATATGTAAATGTCCAAAGGCCGCCTCTCTCTCTCTCTCTCTCTCTCTCTCTCTCTCTCTCTCTCTTGACAATCGTAGCAAAATACTAGCTAAAATCCATGAAAAGTCGAGCTTAGAGGATTTTCGCATTGCATCATAAGACGATGTCTCCTGACATATGCATGATGGTAAAAGTTAAGTCAGTCCGATCAAAGGAAGTGAGAAAGAGAGAGAGAGAAAAACAATGTTTTGGTCGGTAGTAATGTTAATTAAAGCAGAATAGTGACCTAGATCAACTGTAAATATATTAAAATATTTTAATTATCTCTTGTTTGTTCGTCGTTTCGCTTTGTTTATATTCCACGCTAATTTCCACCCACCGTTCTGGGCGTTCAGTGTTCAAGAAGATAACCATGTGTTTGTAGCGCTCTACTTTCTTCATTAAAACCATCTTTCATGTGTAGATCATAAGTTTGTCTTATATCAATTTAGTCAGTCTGAATAAACAATAGAAACTCAAATAAGAAAACAATATATGTGACATAAATAAGATATATGTATAGTATGCACGCTGTATCAATGATATACCACTCGTTGTATAAATTTTTCATGAAAGATTTGTATTTTTCGTGGTATATATATATAGATATTTATTTATTTATTTATTTATTTATTTATTCATTTATTTATCTGTGTGTGTGTAGAGAGAGAGAGACATATTCTACATTTTGTTACACGTTGCTTATTCTTTGATGGTTCTCCCATCGTTAGAATTAGTGAAGTGATAATAGTACTAATTTTCCAGAATTATATGTATGTACATATAATTGACCTACCTATACATAGGGATAATAATGCACATCTGCATCAGTTACTCTTATTTTTGATGTTATCATTGCAACATGATGCATTTATCCGAGAATATAAAACAATTTCAGGAAGCTGCTCTCCGAAGATTTCGAGACATCATATTTCAACGCATCATGCCAGAACTTCCAAAATACTTCAGAAATCTTCCAAGCTTGCCAATAGTGTAAGTATTACTAGAAAATAATGTCGGTGTTATTTGATCAAGAAAAATTCTTTGTTTATTATATATTTGTTGTTTAATTAGATATGTCATGATTTGTGAGATATCCAAGTGTTGCTTCTTTCTGTCTTAGTTTGTAATTTGCTGTTAGTGACTTTTATGCAGTTAGAATGTTTGCTTCAGTATACTTTCTATTGGTAAAAGTTTCTTGCAATGAATGGAATGCATTGTTTGTTTATCATAGAAATTCTGCTTAAGTTTGCAGCAGTAATTTCTTATTCTAAACTGTCTCATTTTGTGCTCGTATAATCAGCTCTAAATTTATCATTCTTTTCAATCGTTATTTTTTTTTTCAGTTTAAAGTGGGTGTTAGGAGTAGGTATTTGCTGCAAGAATCCTCTATTCCAGACAACCTTATACAGTTAATTTCTCGCTCTCTACTTACTTTCCTAATCGGGATACGTAACATGGACCCAAGCAATAGTATTACTATGATACATATTGCAATGTAGAGGATTATTATGATTTGATGCCTTCATAAGATGGATTAATCATTAAGTATGCATTTTGTTAATTTTATGAACCTGTTACTGTTTTCAGTAGCACTTTCAGACGTAACGGCAAGGAATATTTTTAAAATTTCTACTTCTTTTCCTACTTTATTAACTAATCAACTTCTATGGGCTACACTAGAAAAAAATATCAAAGGCCAGAAAATATTATAGTCATTCGGAGACAAATGAACTTTGTATAAAGTGCCTTTTTCGTTAAAATATCTGATTGTAGCGTCAAGAATTCACCGCAGGATGGTATAATTGGTGAATACAAAAAGGGATCTAAAGATGGAACGAGACCAGGTACTTTCTATGCCAATGTTAGAAGACCAGAAGACATGTAAGTTTTATTTTCCAACTTTAAATAATGATCTTTATGCAAAGAAAAGAACTACCGTTTGCCTAACATTTTTGAGGATACTAAAGTTTTCTGTTTTCAGACGTACAACACTTTTGCAGCAAACATTTTTCATTAATTGGTCGCTGTTCATCTGCTTAATATTGATAAAACCACGTAATCGCAGTTAAATTAGTGCATATGATCCTCCCATGAGCTTTGAAAATACTGAATAGACTCTAACCATGTATATGTACATTGTATACTAACGGAAGTATTATTTCTTATTGTCATCGTGATGCCAAATGTTTCTAAAAATGGGTAATTCAAACACATATCTACGTATTGGCTTTATTTTTATAAATAATTAAGAGAGATACATTTTATGTAAATATTAATGTGATTGTTTGTTTTCACATGTTTTATTTGTAAAGTGGCACAGTCTGTGTATTGACTTTGACCTCCTATTTCTAATAACATTGTTTCTCATAGAATTGCCAAGAGCCATCGCTCCAGTATGTAACATCATTGGGATCGATTTGAAATAGGAACTTTATAAAGATCTTAATCTGATCAGCTATAGTTGAAATCACCTATATATTGCTTTTCCAGTTTTAGTGGACATTTGGTAATCACTTTAAGTAAAAGAGGAGCATTGTGTATTCTTGTTTACGTCCATATTTAACAAACAGGATTAGATCATTTCTGTACTTTAATTGGCAAGACCTGTTACATTAATACATGTGCCATACAATATTTATTATTTTGTGCTGGTTTATTTAGACGCTTGCTTGCTAAACAGTTCGATGCAGCGTATAAAAAGGGTTGCAAAAATGATACTTTGCATTTATTCTTATTGGAGCCAGTCATTGTATTGGTTCATTGTTGAAGCCATGGATATCACGTTAGGAAAGGTTTACTTTCTTATAAAAACAAATTGATGAAGACAGTGAATACAGATTGGTAAAGTTCCCAAAATATCTAAAAATCAGACATGTTTCAACCAAATCAAATCAATGGCATAACTTGCATGAGTTGTGTCAGCAATATCTATCAGATAACTTTTATGTAGTTCCGCCATTTTGACGGAGTTTAGTATTTCATCATTCTGCCTGCCTATGTGTGTGTCCGTTAACGCTTCCGATTCAATAAAATAACTTCCGTTCTAAAGCTAGTAACTAAAGCAAACTTACAGATTGCTTGCTAATGGGGTATGGAAGAATTTGTATGTAATGGAACTAAAATATCAACGATCAATGTCACTGTGACTGACAGAGGAAATATGGTTTCCGCACAATAACATTAGTTCTACATCTCAGATATATACCAAATTGTGTGCATGGCTTGCACACGGTGTAATAAAAATGGTTGCCGATTGGGGGTGTCAAAATTCAAGGTCACTGTAGCTGAAAGAACATTTAGCAAACTGTCCCGTTGGACTGCACTTATAATATAGTAGAAGGTGATCGATTTCAGAGTCAAAATGTCAAAGATTAAATTCACTATGGATAAAAGGATACAAATACTTTCCGTACAATAACACACGATCTAGATCTATGCGAGTATTTTAGACTTGGGTTTGCAAAAAGCCTATTGAATTGGGATCAAAAGGTGAAAGGACACTGACACTCCAGAAAACAGAAACAACAAATTTCAGTTAGCGACCATGTCCCTTCAGCAAATGTTGTGGATGACTTATCTAGTAGCTAAGAAAGACGAGTATTAATTTTGGAGTGAAAATGTCAAAGGCCACTGCTGCTATAACTGAACGAAAACAACAGGTTTTTGCATACTATCTTTTCTTCTACTCCATCTACCTTGACCATAGCTTGTGGACGGCTTCCACATACAGTATGGAAGAGGCCTGTTGCTTTTAGGGTGGGAAGGCTAAAGATTAAGGTTTTCATAGCTGAAAAGAAATGGAATGAGATTTGCAAAATAACTTTAGTTATATGGTAAGTTCTTGGACCAGACATTTCGGATGGATTATACTGTGGGTAATAGAGAAACATGTAGATTCTATAATATAAAGGTCACAGATCACGGACATGGCAAGACTAATAAAACAATAAGTTTTCCTGCATGTTAACTTTACCTCAGGATCGCATATCCTGGCCAAAAAGGTCAAGGTCATTAAAAGGCGTTCGTCAGCGATCTCCAGAGTTAATCACATTGTACTAGTGCATGCAAAGAGAACTGTTAGATTTAGGAAGAGCTTATAATATATCAATCTCTATATTCTTGTTATTTTTGCTGATGAATAATATGCAATGCCGTTTTAATGGAAAATTTCTGCCATATTAAATATTTGCGAATTTACAATTTTGAAACATTATCGTATTTTTTCTATTTAGTGACATAAATTGCTTAGCTTCTTTAATTTATTCGAGATTTAGTTATGATGTTTTATACTCTACTCCAAACATAGCGAAATTTGAAAGAAGTATAAAATTTCCCATATACTGTGCATTGTGGACTTAATGTGCACTTTTTAATTGAAGTCCGACGTATATGATGGTTTCCCTGACATTACATGAAGCTGTTCCTGGCCACCATTTGGCGGTATGTACTTTCACAGCTTAACTAACTTTAACTTGTCTCATATACGGTTCCTGGTCCGTTAAGTGTAACACAAGTACCGTGAATGCAACGGTAAAGTATCGCAACATACAACAATGTGAAACTTTTGTCTTTTCATTACAGGGTAAGGCATCAACTTTTGATAATGGTTATAGCCATTATCGTGGTTAAAGCCATTGTCGTGGTTATAGCCATTGTATTCAACAATCAAAGATAATTTGTATCGGCCCTCAAAGACCCTGGGTCAGTTATAACGTTTTGTACCACAATGCTCGATGCCACATATACATGCTTGGTTCACAACGCTTGATAACTGGTAAAACTATTGTTCTATAATTATTAAAGCAACAACAAGTAAAAAAAGAAACATTTCTATGCAGAATTTATATAGGCAATTCCCTTAAGTACCAATAATGCAACTTTTTTTCTGAACACTCCTGTATCTGGTAAATCCATCTCGGCTGTTAAAACCAACTTAAACATGCTTATTGGGTAGGAATAATATAATGTCTAATTAAAGCATCTACTTCAGATAGTAGCAGTATTTGTTTTTGTTTTTGGCTGCTATTGTTATATTTTGCTGCTCTTTTTGTCTTCATACTTCTTGTTAATGTTGCTGTTCTAAAAGACAAGTAATAGAATATTTGCTACTTTGACTATTATATTTATAACTACTACAACGATAACTATGATGCTTACTGCTATTGGGACGAGGACGTCTCCTACTACTGCTCCTCTGTCCTAAAACTCGTTGTGAATAATATTCTTTGAAGTGCAGCTAGTCGTAATGCTGCTGCTAATGATGATGATAGCAGTTTTATTTGCAATCAATATCTCAATGTTTGACTCATCACACCAAAATACATTGTAACTTAACATATGAATGTATTCATTATTAATGATTTGTTGTCTAGGTCAAATATTTATGGACGGTATTGGAAACGTTAAGCTTTACGTTGTGTATAATATATATTTTGCACGGGTATTGTGGAACAAAAGTTACTGATTTTGAAATGTGAAATGTATTTCTCTTAACTGGGTGGAATAAGTATGATTTTTCTGATTTGCGGTTAATGTTTGATCAGTCACTAGGTTTGTGATTAACGTATTATTAGTTCAGTTGGCCATGAGGTCAAATGAGCTAATGGTATGGCCTTCTATCCATCATGAATTAGTCCTCATTCTTCTGATAACAATATCTTGTTACCTATCTGGAGTCCGTATTTCTGACCTGATCATCACAATGCTGTGAACACGAAGTGTACAGGTAATTTAATCTTCCTTTCTGTTTACTTAACGGACCAGGGATTCAACGATCCAAATGATTAAGATACTAGACTGGAGTTTTTATTTCGCTTAATTCTTAAATATTTACTCTGTGTTTCTTTACTATGATACAACAGCAAGTTTATATTAATATATGTTGTCATTGAGTGAAAACAATCCTCTAGCCCCATATTTATCCTAATTGAGGTTTTTGCATTATATTAACATCCCTTTTTATGAGCTTATGAGAGGCCTATAGTATTTACAAAAACGAATTTTTTTAAAGAAAAGAAAACTTATTAACTTATTTAATATGGCTTTGGCTCCAGTGAGAGAGCTGATGTGGTACTATTGATGAACTTTGCCGAATGATAAAGCAGTCTCCCAGAAATAATCTAACATTGTGTCGAATTTTAAAGGTAATCGGAAACAATTGTAAATATATTATTTTGTTTGATGATTTATTGGACAATGGATAGGAACTGTACCTCTATTTGAACACAGGACAGCTACAGCATGGTGTCTGAATTGCCACCCTTTAGGAAGAACATGAAAGTGAACTCTGTCCATGCTCCTTTCTACTTTCCATGTTACGGTTCGTATGTGGAGGTAAATAAAAATACAGTATTACTTAATATAACCAAAATAAAATAGCAAAACTACAGCAAACACTGCACATGAGAAACTACAAGAGATCCCAATAATCATATTATATTTATTTATTTATTTATTTATTTATTTATTTATTTATTTATGCCACATACATTACAAATAACATGGCATTTAAAGTGTTGGTATAAAGTAATTTGATATACCAATACTATTGGTATATCAAATTGTGATCCGCCCATGGCGCAATAATACGAAGATATAAACATTCTCGCGAGCGTCTGCAGTTGATTCTAGATCAATGATCAATTTCTGCACATTAGTCACTAGTGACGTATGAAAATAACGACGAAAAGTATTAATAATCCCCGTTTTCTAAATTAATTTAATATGGTACACATTTTCATCACAATCCTTTCTGCTTTCTATTCTCCCCTCCCCTCTCATGCATAACGGACAAACTGCGCAGAATGTGGAGTGAGTGAGAAAAGGAATTTGGGCTGGATTAAAACCTTCAAACAAAAATTACACCAAGTAACCTACAAGAATATGGTTCGTCGTAACGATACGTGTGCATTTTGCTTGGGATTTATCTACAGTGTTTATCAATGATACAAAGTTGCAAACCAGTAAATTCCTCCGTTATGTGGTACACATACTGTGATGTATTTAATGTTATGTTTTGTAGTTTTTTCTTAAACATACTATAATGTTCTAAAAAAATTGATTATTATTACTTAAATACGAAAATGTCCAAAGGCCTCTCTCTCTCTCTCTCTCTCTCTCTCTCTCTCTCTCTCTCTCTCTCTCTCTCTCTGAAATGACGAACGTAGAGGATTTGCGTTTGTATTATCCCATGATATCTCTTGACTTATGAATGATGGTAAAAGTTAAGTCAAACCGACCAAAGGATGAGAGAGAGAGAGAGAGAGAGAGAGAGAGAGAGAGAGAGAGAGAGAGAGAGAGAGAGAGAGAGAGAGAGAGAGAGAGAGAGAGAGAGAGTTTTAAAGTCAAACCGACCAAAGAGAGAGAGACAGAGAGAGACACAGAGTTTTAAAGTCAAACCGACCACGGGGTGACAGAGACAGAGTTTACGGTCGTTTGTACTGTTGTAAAGCAGAATAATGACTTAGATCAACTGTAAATATATTAAAATATTTTAATTACCTCTTGTTGGTTCGTCAGTTGGCATAGTTTCTATTCCACATTAATTTCCATGCGCATGTATGTGAATGGCGTAGCTATCCAAGTGTTGCTAGTGCTCTACTTTTATCATTAAAACCATCTTTCATGCTTAAATCATAAGTGTGTATTATATTGATATAATCAATGTGGCGAAAAATAGAAACCAAGAAAAGAAAACAATCAACTTATCAATATGCAGAGGTGATTGTAAATAGCCACTAAAGGCATAGAACTACATTTTGTAGTGGACACACTCGGGGATGTGAGGAGTGAATTTCACTAGGTCAATACACAGCTACTTGTAGTAAATCTGAACTCCGTTCAAAGGGCAAATATATGTATTTGTATGTGATATATATAAAATATATGTACAGTATTTACGCTGTATCAATTATATACCACTCGTTGTATAAATTTTTCATTAAAAGGAAACTCAGCAAGCTTTGTTTCCTGTTAATGAAAAATGTATACATCTTGTGGTATATCATTGATACAGCGTACATACTATCTATCTATCTATCTATCTATCTATCTATCTATATATATATATATATATATATATATATATATATATATATATATATATATATATATATACTTTAAGAGATGCCACAAATATGAAATAGCTCAAACGCCAGTGTATTTGGGGGACTAGTTTAGGATTTACTGTGTGCTTCTTCAGGCATAGAGTATTTTATTTCGATATTAACTCTATTTAAACAAACTTACCTTTAAGAAAAACAAATTCTCAATAAATAACATAATATTCGATGAAATATCGATCAATATAAATGTTTGTAATTGCCTACTGGTAACAACACCGTAGGAAATGAATACCATTTAAAGTGGTTCGTCAAATGAAATTCGTGTTTTGATTTTATCTTTAAACTAAACTTACAGCGTAGTCTACGTAATTCTACTATGCCTTCATCTGTTCAGATGTAAGAAGACTCAACTGATTATCATGTCGATGCCCACGAACGTTTATTTTGACAACTATTAAGAAACTCAATGGTTCTGTGACGCCATTACAAAAACTAATAACAATTTGTTGTATACTGCCATATCACGAATTGATAATGCGTCGACATGGCAGTAACAGTAATGTGTCGATCAGCATTACTTCTTGGTAAAATCACATATCGTAGACAAATCCTGAGTTTATGCCTTTGGTTAACCCGTGGATGATTCTTCAAAATGTGCAGTAACACATTTGAAAAGAATTTGCAAGTTTGGATTAAATGTAAATATTTAGGATTGGTCTCTGCCTTTTCGGTTCCTATTTTTAATCACTCTTTATAATTCAGTTGTTGTGTACTGGGAAGAGCAATGACTGTGTTTTTCGATTAGTACAATCGGCAGTGAGTTTAATTCAGTCATCTAATATGCTATTGACAAAGGGTGTAGTGACCTTTAACATGTCGGTCTTGACGATTTAACAAGTGCAACCACACTGATGTGTTTTTCCCCGGCAGTTTATGCATGTAATTCTATATACTTCATTTTTACTTTCATTACGATAAATACACGTAGTTTAATTTTGAAATGGAGAAAACTCATTCTTTAATTATGCATGAATCTGTGCGTACTGCATATCAACTAGAATCTAAAAGTATATAATTAATTTGTTTACAAATTTTTGACCTCATAAAGATCCAGCATCTATTCAAATTTAAATCCATTCCATTATATGAATATTTGTGTAGGACGAACGAGAGTTATACTTGTCATTCAACGAAGGTTGCTAACACCAAAGCTACTATCAGTGTGAACATATTCATTTTTCCCTCCTTATCTATGGACCACATTGTGCATGAGCTATCGAGGTGCATCTATATGTACCGCCCCCCCCCCTCTCTCTCTCTCTCTCTCGCTGTTTATCTCAATACATCCCAACCTCTATTGCGAGAAGTAACTGTTTGTTCCAAATGATACTGTTACACGCAAGGGGTTTCTCTACCGAGTGAATCAAACGCCAGTGGGAGTCTGGCTTGAAGTCCATTGTTTACCCCTATCTCTAAGGACCTCAAGACAACAGTAGTTGTCAACTAGAAGATTCCAGAATGAGCAGAGACTACAGATAATTTGAATTTGACTCTAATGAACCAACGAACACAAACAATGAAACCATAACTTTACATTTGCATGGCTTCTCCTTGTTTCATACTTGCATGATTCACTAGTAATACTTTTGCAACCGAATTCTAAATATATTACTAATATTTAAAAGTACTTCCGATTAATTAGTTTTTATAATCACGTCAATTAAACTACAGACTCGAGCCGTATTTCTAACTCACTCTGCATGTGCACCTCCGCCATACGGCTTTTACAATTGCAATAAAAGGCATCTCAAAGTAAAGAATAACTCCTTTCCAATAATACCACGGTAAAACTCTGCCTGTGTCATGAATATTTCACACTAAGAGGCACAGTAAAAGAACACCTCTCAATTAAGATAGGAAACACTTGGCTTCATACCAATCTGAACATTGCATCCTGCTCTGTTCCCATCTCAAGCTACTAAACACTATACCATTTTGCAAAGCTAATTCATTGAATCATACAGGTTCGTGAACGATGTACACTATGATGTCTGTCCTTAGAAACTGACTAATTATTCGGGCTGAGATATATGTCCGCATACGGACTTCCCATAATTAAATAACTAATCACTAAAAAATCTAACAAAGCTATAAACGGAGACGTAAATACAAATGGCACATACCCTGGGTTCAGTGGCGTAACCACCGTGGTAGCAGGTACATCCGTGCTGTGGGTCCCGGCCGACTTGGGGGCCCGACCCAACCAGGTCAGGTCTAAAAGTGACAGTAAGGGGGTTTTGTACAAAAAGTTTGCTTTGGGGGCCCGTTTTGAAAGAGTTACGCCTCTGCCTAGGTTGATTACAATATTATTTATTTTGCCAAATTTTTTTTTCTTGAAATGTAAATTTCACAGTATTTGTTTTATTTGCAGGGCTGGGGTTTGTACGCTGAATATCTAGGAGAAGAGATGGGTATATACAAGGATGACTATGAATTGTAAGCTATCAAGACATTCTGGTGCTGTGTTTCCTCAAAAGTTATTGGTACATTGCGTTCCATCACAAGCATCAAATCCACATGTATCACTTTGTTTAGGATTCTACTGACTGTACCTGATCAATAGAATTTGTAAACAAACTACATTACAACGCCAGTGACAGTTCGCTTATAGGTTACAGTTTGCTTTCAAAAATAGCTACAATAAATCAGTTGTATTTAGAGTCGCCTCCTCTTGCTTGCGCGATCTGTGTAATGACAATGCAAATTTTAGTCAGCTGCTTTACTTTAGGATCTAAAATTAGTTATCTGCTTTATTACTTTGCCTCGTTATATAATTTCATTTTGCAGATATATTTGCAATCGATGTCATTTGTCTGTCCTATGTGGCTTGAGTTTTTCTTTAATCAGTGCGGCCCTCGTTCAAAGTATTGAATTTTTGCGTTCGGTATTAATATATCTTTAATCACAGGAGTCTGCATTTTTATCAATAAAGCACGACGAAATTTCTGACAACATGAAATCACCTTATTGGTATTATAATTTAACACAAGGAATGCAAGCGTGACCACAACCCTCCGCTCGATTCGACTTTTCTCATGCATCTTTTATCGCTTCAGAATCGCAAGAAGACTGAAAAACTACACATATCCATTCAAAAAACAGTAACGTACCAACGCATCACTCTCGGACGACCATCGCATGAATCCAATCCGGCGAATTAACCTTTATTTTCACCGTTACGGTCACAAGCCCTATCAAACAGAACTCATTGCAGGAAGTAGCCCATTTTCTACCACGGGCTAAATAACGTCATGAAACTAATTTTACAACATAAAATGTTTAACTTGTATTTTATTTCAGATTGTATCATTTGTTAATTTTTGTATAAATTTCCAGAACAGAAATATGTAGTTGAAGCTCGGATAGTACAAATAACGGTTGATGACGTCATCACATTTCAAATATTAAAGCCTAGACGAATGCAGGACCCGGAAGATTGAAAAATGTGTTTGATCGACTTTCTAGAGGTTGCCATCTGATAAGATCATCTGTTGTACTGAGTTTTTTGCATAACAGAAAATGATAGTGAAGAAGAAAATATTATACTTGCATGAGAGATGTACTATTTATGATGACGATGATGATAATAATGATAGAGAGAGAGAGAGAAATGAACAATAGGAAAGGAGAAAAGCTGTTCCTTTATTCCACTGATCACAGGAGTCTGCAGTTTTATCAATAAAGCACGACGAAATTTCTGATAACATGAAATCAGTGTGTGTGTGTGTGTGTGTGTGTGTGAGAGAGAGAGAGAGAGAGAGAGAGAGAGAGAGAGAGAGAGAGAGAGAAAAGTTGTGACGGAGAAAATCAATACGTAATAAAAGATTCTTGTATGGTTTACCGATGATGAGAGAGAGAGAGAGAGCAAAGGCAGATTAGGACTGAAGAAATTACTTATCTTTAGCATTTATGGTAATACTGACGTTAGAGAGATACAAATGATACTTTACCTGATAATTATACCATTGATGATGATGAGGTGAAAAACAAGGTGGTGGTGAATGATGAAAAAAGGACCGCGAATGATAAATTTATAATGTATGACGATGAGAAAGAAGAAACACTTGTGAATACAATATTGTTTACTAGAGTTTTACCATCGTTAATAATGACGACGACAGTGAAGAAGGCGAGGAAAGAGAAGCATGTTTCACTGTTTAATACCTTGCTCGTGATAATGATATAAAGATTTGTACCGAAATTGTAAAAGTTCATCTAATACCTGAAGAATTTCTGTCAAAGGTCCGGGAAGGTTATAATATTCAATCTTCAAAACTACCCCCCTCTCTCTCTCCAATACACACATGTATGTATGTATGTATGTATGTATATATAAGGCATGTGATAATCGACATGTCTTGACATCGATGGGATCGGTCAATTTAATTTGTCTACTGGTGGCATCGTTTATTGAAGAAACATGCGTGCAACTGTAACACATGTATATTACCTTTGGTCAGGTTATCGTCAACAAAACAATCACATGTCTTTAAGAAACATTACAGTGATAAATGCTAAATATATTAATTGTCTTTAGAATCCAACAAATACTCAGTACAAGAAATGTCTTAGCCCTAGTTCCCTAATTACATTAATTGTACAACATAGAATGTTTGGAACCATTCTTGCCTGACCCAGAAATACAAAGTCACTACATATATTTTGCATTTTATTTGCACTTGCATTAAGTCCAAGAACTGTTTTCCATATATCAACAAAAGAATTCAAAAGAAATTTCGTATTTATTATTTTTAAATAACATTTTCATGATGCATTCATTTTTCTGAGCAAATTCAACTAATTGACGGAGTCCGCATTATTAAATTTCCCTAGCATTAAAAGAGAACAGATTCTGCGCCGTGTTCGGAACGATTATTAGACCCTAACGCATATTCACTGCAGGGTAGAAACTGGCAGAAATGGGCTACTTCCTGCAATGAGTTCTGTTTTTAATTATAATACCGATAAGGTGATTTCATGTTGTCAGAAATTTCGTCGTGCTTTATTGATAAAAATGCAGACTCCTGTGCTTTAATCTCTCTCTCTCTCTCTCTCTCTCTCTCTCTCTCTATATATATATATATATATAATTTTTCTTTTAAATTTCTTTCTCAATATTTTGGAGCCATATGGTCATGTGTCAGTGCCGACCTCAGGAAATTGATGCTACAAAGCCGCTAGTATAGACATTCGTGCTTAGAAAATACACCCACACTGAAGTTCGAACTTCCGTTAAGTACAAATTAAAACCTCTCTAACCTGTATTATAGTATTGTTTTCTCGTATTTGAAAATATTTGTTAATTTTTACACTGTAGGGTAGAGGGACATAAAGTTCCGCTCTGCTTGGGGGTATATTTGTATCTCTCTATAATATCCTCTACATGCTTTGACTTTTGTCGTAGGAAATAGGAATGATTGTGTACCTATATGAGAATTCTTGGGTTAATATGCTGGCATGTCTCCTACACACCAAAGCCTATACCAACGACTTTGTGCCATCAGGTTTTGGTGATATGCGCATGATAGATAGATAGATAGATAGATAGATAGATAGATAGATAGATAGCTATTTCGTTTGAAATTACCTGTTTAAAACTGAACGAATTATTTTCTATAATAAATATTTACATTTGTCACTGTTCGTGGCGCGTCTAAGAATATATGTGAGAGAAAATAAAAATACTAAAAGTACCAGTTAAATCAGATTATCCCTCAGTGTATGAATCATGTTATATATGTTTATAATTCCATGTTTCAGAATGGGGCGATACAGCTGTGAAATTGTGCGGGCTTGCAGACTTGTTGTTGACACAGGTTTACACTACCTTTGGTATGTTGCAAATGCTGTTCATATTTAGTTTAATGTAGCCGTTTGAAACCACGCGTATTTTCCTCTATGGAATCGCGATTTTACTTCAAAAGTAAAATGACTAGTGAAATCTATTCAATGTATGATGTTTATATAAAAGAAGGGGTATGTGGTGGATGTTATATATATATATATATATATATATATATATATATATACCTGGCCATTTTTCAGTGGCAATGGTTGTTTTTTATTGTATTTATTAGTGTGTATATATGCGATTGGGAAATATACACTTATACATTTGTTCTTATCGCAACATTTGTATTTTTTATTAAAGCTGGGACCGAGACCGAGCATTAGAATACTTTCTCTACTACACTGGTTTTACGAGGGAAGCTGCAGTGATAGAAATTGACCGCTATATAACCTTGCCAGGGCAGGCATGTGCATATAAGATGGGGGAACTGAAGATAAAAGAATTGAGACAGAAATCAATGGAAGAATTGGGTATGGTTACATATATATGTTGTCCATGCCTTAGTGGTGAAATTAGACATGACAGTAAATAGGACTGTTCCGTCACCATTGAAGTGTTAACCTTTTGTGACAGAAAAGTTGAGAAAACTTCTTTATTTAAAACAACAGCATGTTCCTGCCATTGCTAACCACTATCAAGGGCATCCATATATTTAATTTCGAGGTTTAAATGCGTACGTAGAAGTGGGGCTTATGTCTATGTTACACTCGCTGAGGTTTCTGGATGGCTTTTTTAAACTTCTCTCAGGCAAACTGGCAATATTAGCCTTTTATAGTAATATTTCCACATCTGAAGTATGAGGGATAATTTTCATTTAAACCTTCGTTTACGATTTACACAACACTGAGAAAGACAGAAATAATACAAGCATAATCTTGAAAATAAACTTTTTTGTAGAAACATTCTAGCATCTTTTTCCAATCTCATCACTGAGGATAAGGGTGGGATTATAAATGCAGAGATGAGTAAATGAAATCATACGTATTAGCAGCTACAAATTATTAGATGGGTGAGAAAGCCCTTTATCCATCTGTACTTTTGTGTTATATCTTGAACGAAGTTTTATCATTTGAAGTAGTGTTGTAATAGCGGTTTTGTATCTTTTAATTACTGTCACCACATTTTACCCTTTCCCCACTCCATGACATTGTCATCATATCCGCGAACTCTCGGATTTGTAATCCGCGAAAGTAACTAAAAGAGCTCATACAACAAGATAGTCGAGTGGGATAAAAGGCTGTGACCTAGATCAGTAACTAAAAAACTATATAACATACACAATTGTTTATTACGATTATGAATTATATGAACGCTCGCGTGGTTTTATTGCAAATGTATTACGGACATAACATTTCGTTCGTGAGTGTTTACAGATCTAACCTATGCATATGAACATAGTCTCTACAGAACCGCCCTATGAGTAGAATCTCTACAGATCCAACCTATGCATATGAGCATAGTCTCTACAGATCCAACCTATGCATATAAGCATAGTCTCTACAGATCCGACCTATACATATGAATATAGTCTCTGATATACTTTTGTCAGTCAGGCTTGCTCTTGAATGAAATGTATTAGTTGTTTGATATGTTAGGGCTCATCTGACATTGTTTTCAACTCGCTGTAATTAACAGGGACGACACATATTAGCTTGAACGTAAGAACATCACGAGTAATAGTTTACAATTGGTAGCGTGCCTATGACCTCAAAGATACGAATTCACAAGCACAATCCGAACGGAGATATTTCTTTTTGGATTAAACTATAATAGCACAACGTATTCAGATTGATACGAATAGTTTTTGAAAGGATGCATGGATATATCCAGTTGTGGCATTTTTGTAAGAGACCAACGGAGTATGAATAACTTTACAGAAAAGATTAAATCGCTGTTCCGTTTGAATGCATCATGCAGATTTGTCAAAGGGACCGAAAAGAAACGTGCGATTTTTTATCCACGTATCCGGAGCTTATTGGTAAAGTAATGGAGTTAGAATTCCTCTTAGAATCTTATATGATATTGTGCAAGAGATGTTTAAATCGCTGACTTTAACTAGACAGCCTAGTGTAAATAATAACTCCAATGAATACTCTATTGATTGCATTGAAACACCAATATAGTAAACTTAGTGAAGATCAACAATAAATCAGTTTAAGAGATACTTTTAGCATTAATATAGTAATGTCACGCACACTCACTAACCGACGGAAGAAATTGTGCGAAATCCTTTCCAATTCGAGAAAGACACACACACACACACACACACACATATATATATATATATATATATATATATATATATATATATATATATATATATATATATACAAGCGTTCCTTACCGTGTAGAATCGTTGGATTTCATGCACTGAACTGGAATATACAATGCTCTCGGGGATTTCTGCGCACCCAAGGTTTCCGTCTCCAATACTGAAGCAAAACGCGAACCGAATTCGACCGATTGACGAAAATAAAATACTGCAATGCTTACCATTTGAAAAGAAGCAATTGTCACCAGAATATTCTGTTAAAAATATTATTAACTTTGGACACACCGGATACCACCCCCGTGTTTTCATGACTCGCAATATCTCGGCCTATTCTGCTCACAACTTTAAAAAGATGTAATGTTTATCCATTCGGCTATAGAAATGAAATACATTACTTTGGACTATTTCTGTCAGCAGTTTAGTCAAGTATTTAGGTCAGGTTTATAGCTAGTTTTACAAAATTCAACATAACAATGCCAATAAATGGCAAGATATATTAAGCAAACTAAACCGATCTTGTAAAACAAATCGTAAAGTTCAACATTTTATTTAAAAAAATAAGCTATTATGTGGAAGAGAAACAACAATGAATAGGATGTAATATGTTTACAACGTCTTTTTTATGGGGAAAAATTACCAAAGAATTTAGAAACAGACTATACGACGGGGAATTTCTTGAGAATTCCGTTCTAGGGGCGAGTTGGCACGTTGGGTAACAGACGATTTTGAACGTGTGGAACAACGTTTTGCAAACTTGGCTACTTGGATTAAGATGCAGAAGTTTTTAAGGTACACACATTTCCATCTTTTGAATAATGTATTTATTTGTATGATTCTAAAAGATACATAATAAATAGGAATTTCTGGGTTACAGGCTCAAGAATGTCATGGAGTGGGTCTTCATTTTGGCATTTAGAAATCACATTTTCATATGCATTTCGAGTCGAAACGTGATTTATTTTTGTACACTTTATGAATATTACTTTTCTTAATTAAAGTACGATCGTTCTTTCTTGATATAAAATGAATATTTGACCCAAAATAACAAGAGATCCAATGTTTTCAGAAATGACGTATCGTTGTTAGAAAACTTGTATTACTCGACAGAAAGTGCTATTGCGAATAATCACATTTACTCGCGTTACGTGTGGGTCTACGTGCTCGACCATGTCATAAAAATGAAATCGGAGTCAAATCAAGTAATCATTTTTACCCACCATGTAGATTTGCTTGCGAGTATTATCGTACGACCAGGATAAGATTCGTCACAGCAACAAAAATAGAACCAATTGTTGTAGAAATACTCAATAACGTTGAGGAAACACCACACAATGTCGATGCAATAATAACCAGGATAGATGCGACTTCCGATCAAGGAATAGTAAAATTACTATTAAAAAACTAATTGAAGGAATTTGCAAGTTAAGATTTTCCCTTATATACCATTTTGCCGACTGTGATTCCATTTAGGCAGCTTGCGCTGGAGCTTCGGCTACGAATAGGACCACGACAACTTCATATCCGGATCAACCACCTCCGGTTACAACAGCAAAGTAAAGAGTACAGCAACTATAGCAATCCGCGCACGAGAGTGATAAGAATACCAAGAGGTGCAAGAAAAGCTCCGGTGGCCCAACTGGTTAGAGCGTCCGCGTCGGATGCTTGGGGTCGCTGGTTTGACCCCCGGCCGAGTCATACCAGAGTCTTATTTAAAAAAATGGCACTAACAGCTTCCTCGCTTGGCGCTCAACATTAAGAGGTTAGTGTTAAGATTGGTCGACCTGATGTCAGGATAATGTGACTGGGTGGGACATCATACCAAATGTCTGCTGCATGATGCCCCGGTTCTAGACTATAAACTGTTACACTGCAGATATCGTAGCGATATGATTGAAAAATTGTTAAAGCTACCTTAAAAATCCAAATCGCACGCACACACACATACAATCAAGAAAAGCTAACATACTTCGATTAATACAGCTTCCTGCCATTGCAGCACGATTAAATATCCAAATTCTTCCACAAACCTGGCGAGCCAAAATTGGCCGTCGTTTTCGAGGAAGAGCAATACCGCCGTCGTGTAGCAGCTGATATTTGCCGCAAAGGTTGCCGCGTATATTCGTGAACAAGACCGCAGTCATATCTCATCTGGCGAGGCTGCTACATATGTTCGTCAACAAGAATCCCCCAAGTTTAAGTTTCACAAGCGTATTAGTGATCTCGAAAGTTATGATACAATCATCCCACATTGGCATAAATCATGCAGAGAAGCTTGATAACTTCTATTAATGGTGTTTTTGGAATCGCATTGGTGTTACACCGCTCTAGTACCGCAGGTGATAAAGCAGATATTGTTCACCTTCCTCACAGCATTTGACTATGCCCATTAATCGCAAGTCATCAGGCAAGTATGGACTTAAAGTAACATCCCTGTGGATTCATGATGGTCCACTTATAATCTTTGACCGTACAGACACTGAGGCTGTCAATGGAGAAATTGACAAAGGTATTAGTAAGACTCTGGAGACGTTAAAAATATATGCCAATGCTGGATCATGATAGACACTTGAGATATACGTACTGGTTGAAATGCATATTTCTTCGTTACATCTTTTCGCGGGTGAAGTTATATTCTAACACCACTATGTATTCCACAGCGAGCGGTAATCAATGTAGAAAATGATGACAATCGGCGTTTTTACTGGACATTTTGTCTGCGTTGTATGACGCTATTTTTAATCACGAATAGCCGCAGAAAAAAAAAAAAACAGACATCACCTGAGTGAACTTAAATTTGGCAATATTTAATTTCCTATGCAAATTACTGACACAAATAAGTTACAACAACTCATCACTTATATTGCAGTCAATGTGTTTGTTTGGAATAAAAGGTCTGCAACCGAGTCGACTATCCCCACAAAACAAAGATTTATGCAAGCAGTTTGTTATTATTCCAAGATTCAGTCTCCGATTACATCAGGATCAAAAATTTCTAAGGAATGGTATAATGCTCTTGTAAGTACGAGGGTAGTTTATTTCCAAGCAAACATTGCATGCATTTATTTTGCACACAACAGCTGATCGCTGACCGTTACTTTTACTTTGGTGGAATCATTGAAAAAGCCGCAGTGTACGATTATGTCAAACCCTGCTAAACACTCTAAATTTTGCAGCAGTCCAACGAAGATAAAAATACCGTATATCATCTATAATTTAATGTTTTAACATTCCTTTGGAAGCCACTGCGGTTTAACCAAATGCAACGCAAGTAGCATAACAAATCCTATGCAGACTTTGCTACACTGAAGTCATATGAGAGGAGTCAATGAACCACCAATGTTTTATCGTAGCTAGGGCTCGTTTCAGGTATTTCTTAAATTGCTTTTGGTTACGCTGAAATTGATCCGGCAAAAGCTCTATTCGCCCGCAGACATGATTGTTATTTAAGACAACATTTTTTAGTTTTTTTTCAGGATCTGCGATCGTGCTTTTAGCTCCACCAATGAAAAAGTGCGCGATAGCTGTCACGTTACTGGCGCCTAATGAGGAGCTGCAAACAGTGCGTTCAGCATAGAGTTGCAGATTGGACCAAGTAGAACACAAATGTGGTACTTCCTAACCTGTGTGGTTATAGTTGTCATTTAATAATGCAGGCTATAGCGAATATGGAAAAATACGGGACATTTAGGCTTGGTCAGCTGCAGTTTCCTGACTCACTACAATTTCTGAAGTTTACTCTTCATAAACTAGTAAAAAGAAATACAAACTTTCCTCAGGAAGCGGAGCTTCCCATAGTAATTATAGTCTTACAATTACCGGTCGATACGGTGGTATTTCAGTATTCTGAAATGGAGACTTTCAACCTGCTAACTCGTAAAGGAGTGTATCCCTGCCAGTATATGAGCGTCTGGGACAACATTGCCGAAACCCAGTTGCCGCTGATCAAGGCATATTATTCATCATTCTTTTGCGAAAATATTTCTGCAAACGACTATAATCATGCAAACAAAGTCTGCTCCGCATTCAAAAGCAAAACATGGATGATTATCACATTCTGCATGTGTTTCTGCTCGCGGATGTTTGAAGCAATCCGCGACACAGGCATAGGTGTGTGTTTGTCTTATTCCGCTCACTACTCTACATCACCGGAAATAGCTTGGGATGAGTTGCTGTCAAAATCCAAGGTAAAGTTGGAATTGCTCATAGATATTGACATGCATCTGTTTAGTGCCCACTTCGGATCGGGATCCCTATCGCGAGTTATCGATACTCTCGCCAAATTACTCAAACGTGGACAGATATAACTCGTTTTATAATTAACGGTGGCAGTTTTCTGCCGAATCATCTCAGCAGATTTTAATCTAATCGCGAGTGTGATTCGTTACCTAGAACTTGTATTAATGGACGAAACTTTATTACCCACTCGCGAATTCGTTCTGGATCTTTGGATCTAAATCTCACTAACAATTCTTGCTTGTGATGCTGTCCAACTAATCGTCCGCAAGCCTGTGGTTAAATCGTTCCAAAATAACTTGGTCACGACGTATTTTAACATGTCCATTGGAACCCGCGCCTTTTGTTTTGCTAACAACGCAGCAACAGCTCCGAGAATTTCTTTCACCTGGATCGACTTTTTGTAGCCATGGTGATGTTAACGGCATGCGACACTTGCTTAGTCTTTTGACATCAAACGTTTTACATTGGTTAACTCGTACTTGTATAGCCGTCTCCGCACACGATCACGTGAAAAACAATCAGCCTGATTAATTTCCTAGGTGTTTCTGTATATCAAACCATCAACGAGAAATCTTCCTCGGCGCAGATTGGTAAATTTGCCACAAAGCTGGCTTTGCCAACTATGGTTTATGAATCCCCAAACTGACCTTTGCTGCGCTTGCTAACTTTTCAACGGCAGTTTCACCACTCCAGTGACTGCGAGGACTGTAGTATATTTTAAGTAATGTTGACTCAGAAATCAATGTTTCTTTTCTGTGTTTATTGTACCAATATATTTTACCTCCAATGAGTTGGCATTTTCCACTGAGTACAACCTTGGCCTTCACATATTCTTTGCGCATCCATCTGAAGATTAGCTCTCCGAGCGCAGAACGACACGATTTATGGGTTATTCTCCGGGCGTTAGAATCAGCTCGCTTATCCAGCCTTGTACTAGGTCGGCAATAATTATATAACAGTCCAAGAGGGGGCCAGAGGTGCTTTTCGCCAGGGTATTTGCTCCACGGTGTCCTTTGTAGCTTCGCTAGCGCAGCAGCACTGCCGACTCTTAGTTAGATACGGATTCTGCGTGAGAGACTCGTTTCCTCCACTGGTGCAAATAGAAGGTCCTACAAACGTGAACTTCTTCGATTAACATCGAACACAAGGTCCAGTGACCGCAATTCGTTGATAACGTGTTTGAATCCGAGTTGGCTTTCATTACGAGTTTTCATATTATTTTGAGATGGTTAATGTAGGATCGATTGTACGTAATTGCGCCATCGGCTAACGATCTACCATTTTTTGAGGCTCTCAAGGATTTTACGTCAGCGCCTCAGTATTCTTTGAGAAGTAAATCGTCCATCGATGATTTCGTTTGCACAGTCGATGAAACTCCTATCATTGACGACCTTGATTCAAGTAAGAATAACCTTATTATATACGACAATCTGAAGGTTGAACACCAAGTGGAAGGCATACAAACAACGATAACCATTTAAAGTGTCGAAACCGGAGAAAACTTCACTTTCTACCAGCGATACCATGACAGAGTATGGAAAGCGACGTCGTAAAGCTCTGTACGAACAACATGAACTAATTCGTAATGCTATAGCCAGCCGCAAAGGGTCAAAGAGATGTTACAGTCGAGATCATACCAACGCAATAAATTGAATAACAGGCAAAGAAGTTACGAAACCCGCCTCGGAGATGGTAGGTCCCGGTACCAGCCTAAGCCAATGTACCATTACCAGCGCAGATATTTTATTAAAACACTAAAGACATGGCGAAAACATCAAGGCAGCATTTGTAAATCATCCATGGCCGCTATCGCTCAATGATAGCAAGAGATCGGCAAAATTTTTTAATGAAGCAGGTCGTAAGTGGAATTTTGAAAATCCTTTAAATGTCGCTTTTTTAGTATCCTCTGAATGAAACGAGTACTTGAACAAAAAGCCACCATCGAATATAAATGATAAATTGACCAAATGGGTATAAAGGGAAATTACTGGGTTTGAACAAGCCTCCTGTCTGTTGTTTGATCGTTATATTAAAATTCTTTTAAGTATTTCGTAATAACGATATTGGGGTTGAAGAAAGAAACGCAAGGCTGGTGGAATTTATGAAAGAAGTAGATAGGGAAAGACTCAGAAAACAACCTCAGAAAACGACGTCAGCGCGTTCGCGAACTTGGACCATTATACAAATTTGAACCCGTTTAAGAATTTTCCATGCCTGCTGAGAAGGAAACATTTGTTCCCATAACTGAATATTTACCTGTGTCTCCACAGGGAAAACTTACCCGACCAAAACGACCTGTTGAGAAGGAATCATTTACGCGTTTACCGGCAAAATTTAGAAATCTTCACTAGCCCAAAAGAAAATAAAAACTGTACAATTTGTAACTGGCAACCACTACATGAACGTGAACGAAAATGATTGCGTGCATATTATCAAGAACCAGAAAAGCAACCAAGAAATATATCATCCTCATTCGAGAACAAGAACAAGTGGATGCAAAAGATAGTAAGCAAACTGATAGCGGATGCAGCAAGATTCAAGCAACAAAATACAAAACAGGAAGTTTTTACCCTTACAGCCTTGCAAATCGGGTGCAAACTATCATGGGATTGGTTCGCACCAGAAGTTGTTAATGAGGCAACATCGACTTGTCAGCAGCTGCTAACCAATGACATCATGCACCTGGGCACATTGGTGTGTGAACTTATTGAAGATATTCATGATTTATACAATGATGACTACTGATGCAATTCTGCGCGAGATAAATGTCGTGATGCAGCGTTACACTGCAAACTTAACTCCTAGCGTTATCTCGATGATTACGTTTTCATCAAAGATAACAGAATTTTATGTGACTTTCCCTCGTCAGAGGCCGGTTGAAAGGTACCTGACACGTTGTTGAGCTTTCCCCTAACGCGTAAGAGATTGAATCAATCACTATAGAGACCCAAAGGATGATACCTTTGGTGACCAAGAGCAATTCCAAATTTATCATACGCCATACGCAACTCCACCTTCAGTTCAGTCATCTCGATCTAATCTCCAACGTACGTGATTGATATTGCACAGTCGTAGTTGAGAACAGTTATCATTTGTCCTGAATATGTTATTAAAATTTCAAAGGACCTGACAGTACCAGTTGCAATATCGCGCCAGACATTGTCAGAATGACCACCACTACAACTCCGGTTAATCTGACTTATGACGGCATCAGTGATAATTATGAAGCTTTAGCCTCGACAATGCAAGTGTTGCTGGGTTACCTGTTGTTCGGGTTTTCCACCACTGAGACTTCCCGTGATCTGATACCGATAATTCCCACGCCCATGTATCTCCCATGTCATTATGGCCGTTTGGCAAATATTGGTTTAAACCTTGTGGACCAGAACGGGCACACGTTAGACCTGCGCAGGCATACCTTGACAATACAACTATACATTAGATATCGACATAATATTTAAATATAATGACAGTTGTATGTGGACATGTGATACCAGTTCGTGTTGCGAATGCGAGAAATCCCGGTTTCCGGAGGCCCTTATAAACGTTGTCCAGAAATTCTCTACAGGCGCATGAAAGGTACTCGTGGTATTAACATCGTTCTCGTGACCAATCGCTAAACAGGCTGCAATGCGTATTGCTGATTTTATCATAAATATTGCTGTAGATTTGGTTGAAAAGTATAAGATCGTAAGCCATTCAATCGATTCTATATCGACTACGACGATTAGTGACTCAACAACCAAAGCCGGTTACACTTTCATTGACTTCGACACTTCCAGCCCCGGTAGATAAAATTATCAATGAAATTGCTCAACAACGTTCTTCCGATTCAGTTACTGACACTTTGACAATGGAAGTGGATCACGGTTGAACACGGGACTGCAAAGCCGTCGCGCTAGACATTTTTAGACGAAACCAATAATCTACAAGTGGAAACTAAAGTTTCACCATAGCTCGGTTGAAAGATTCGCCAGTTTCCGCGTATGATACTGACGCGCCTGTGTTGGTAGATCGAAGAAAACAAAATATTTATTGTATTATTCGTATCCACGTATGCTCACAAATCAATCAAGATTAGAATTAAAAGTGCAGGACACATCTAGACGTTTATTTCCATAGGAGGCTTTCTTTAGAAATCGAGAGACAATTTGTACAAAACGACGATAACGATTATTCTGTCATTGCCTCATTGGATTTGTTAATAGCGGCATTAAGTAGGGCTTAAATATCGTACGCTATTTCAGCGACGGGAAGGAAATTGATGCCATTCCAAGATGACCTTGACGATGTTTAAGAGAGATCCGCTGGCCCAACTACGATGTTTATCATAGATACATTGGAAAATGCTGAACCCTAACCATACACAATTGGGTGACCTCGACAACACGCCAAACGCTTCCGCTGAGGTATCAATAATAACATTACAGATGCCTACGCTAACCCTCTCGATTACTACAGAGGATCGTTGCTGTCGTTTATGAAGCCTGAACCACGTCATTACAGTCGTTTCTCGCGCACACAACAGACACTAACCCGGTATATATTTTCCAAGGACATTTACATGGCATGTAAGTACGCAAGATCGTCTTACGCACGTGGAATTTCAAACTGCAAACTGCAGGAACCATCTGAAAAGATTTTGCATATCTTCCCAGACAGTGATACCTGGACTGGCATCAAAACGTTGACAAGGATCTGCAGATTTATCAGCACGACTTTCTTGCATTATTCCCGACATTTGGCCTATCTTTGGAATTCCAGGCGTTGTTTAGGAACTTTGTGGTCGACATGTACTTTCGTGCACGGGTCGGTGCGTCTCCTGGCGGCAGTTACAGATGTTTTGCTGTGATCAGGTCCGACAAAACCCTGTTGTTGCGGGGTGGGGGGTGCTGGTGGTTGAATTAAAGAGTCCATGAAGTGCCTGTGGAAAATTCATAGAGATTCAATCTGTAACTTTTTTAAATAATAATTTCTTATCGCTAAGTTCAGATTGGTCTTAGCCCAAAGGAACTTGAGAAAATCAAAAACGCAATTCGAAACTATTGCGGGGTCACATTATGTCTTCTCCACCAATGTTGACTGGGAATGCACTCGTGTGGTTGACCCAAACACAACTTAATCAGCTTAATGAGACCAAATGCAATAACAACTCAGTGATAATAAGGCTTTCAAATTCAGAAGTGGTACAAATGCAAAATACTGTTGGAATACTTCCATTTCATGCATCCATTCCAGTGCTGTTAGCAGCTGTGGATCCTGCGGTTGCAAGAGCGGCGCCGTCAGGGGCAGTCGGAACTGCATCCTGGATGACTCTGAAAAAAAGGAAGTGTAAGGCGGAGCCTCTCCGACTGTGTAACGCGTCTCGAGGACTTATCGAAAATGAAAAGGTCTTCAATAATCCAGGAGTGGAACTATCGTGGCGTCGCCGTTGTTACGCCCATTGATCAATTTTTATTCAATCGAGATAGCAAAGTCAGTCGAATATTTCCAGTGTGTCTTTATGGGGGATGAATAAACGTCAATTATTATTCGTACCACGCTAACCGGCATCCATAACTTGGACTCAACAGCAAGACCTGGTAAAAAAATTAGGTCGCAAAGGTGGTGACACTTTTTATATTTTGACTCGTATTGACTTGCGGTTATTCATTATTTATCCAGGTTGCCGACGGCTGTTTTATTCAAGGCTGACGTTACAAATTCGGTTCGACGTGCCAATATATGAATATTGTGTTAAAGCGTTGTTTGTTCTCGCGGAAAGATCAATCCCACAATGCTTATTGATTTTGCACTGTCGCTTAAAAACCTAAATAGTATACGAAAAGCCTATTATTATTTACGGACATTCAACCGCCCGATGACTTGGCTCCGAGGTGGATTTGACAGGTTTGCCACAAAAGCGGATTTAAATGAGTTTACCAGCCGGCTTCTTGCTGACATTTACACCGGCGGGCGTGTGAATTTTTAAGATGGCAAACTTAAACTGTCTAACGACAGCATTGATGATAATGTCCTGAGACTACGAGGTGATGATGCAAATAACCTGGCGGAATCATCTTAATACGACCTCAGTATCAATGACAATTAAAGATGAAATTTAGTTTGAAGCATTCCACATCTATCTTGAGAGTTATATAACCGTGTTTGCGATTCTGTTTAAGATTAGATTTATTCTTAAATGTAAGTAATTGACTCTGACCCCGGTGATGAGGTTGCGGAATGTGCAGACCCATTGTTTGATTGGTTGGCCAATGATGCTTACGTCGATAGCAATTTCGTTGTTTCACTTCTCGACGAACATCTGTCAGATTTTTGTTAGCAAACCCTCGTATACACTGACATATAATCTCGTTAAGGACGAATTGCGCATAGTTTGGACTACCCAGATGTACCAATACCAACTCGAAGCTGGTTTGAAGTTGTAATATCGATTTGCGAAAAGACTCAAAAACACTCAGGGATAGTTTCTACAACGCTGAAGTGGAAATGACAGATAAATCTACCCCGGTTAATTTTCCGAACGAATATATTAAAGCAGCATTCACTCAACTGAGTAAAGAAAGATGTCGACCGTTATTCAACAAGAACGTACATAAGTGTCACAGTTCTTAGGCGAAGACGACCTCATGTTGTATCAAAGATTGTGACCTAGTTCTGTGAGCAAGCAGTACAAATCATCTGTTAGAACACTATTATGATTCCATAATGAGGTTGTCATTCGGTTTCTGCCTATTAAGTATTATATGGAGACAATGGGTTCCTTCAAACTCCAGATGTTCAAAAGTAGAACATCGGACATTTCATAGACCCGTCAGGTCCCTTAGAAAATATAAAATATTTGAAAGATCTAATGCCAATAAATTAACCAGAAGAAATTGCAATATTTCTAAGCCTGTAATTTCGGAAGGCGCTCAAAGCATTGTGCTTAGAGCACATTGACCATTACCTGTTTACAAATGCTGCCGTCATATTAATGCCTAATAATTTCCCTTTTTGGTTTTACATAAACATTTATTACCATTAAGACGAGAGGTATGGGGGCTCCAGATGGCTGAGCGGTCTAAAGCTCTCGCTTTTATGGATCACTGCCGTCTCACCTCCCCCAACAACAACAGCAAGAGGTACGGGTGTATAGGGTAGTGTCAGTTTAAAAGACTAAGCGATCACATGTGGTAATGTTAAAAACAAGTTATAGATATATCTGATTCTAATTAAAAGCTGGCCCATAGAATCTGAGCCTGTAAATACAAGGATATATGTCGTTCAGGAACCATGACTATGTCTTTATTCTGTAGTTTTCCCATGAAATAGAACTTTTGATAAACTCGCACCCTAGTGTAAAAAGACAAATTTGTTATGTGTAGGTTTAAAGGGCAGTCGTCTGGCGCCACAGCTTGTGGAAAGATTTAAGGATGATATTGTTTTGCAAACTTTTGACACCGTCATAACAACGTATATTTCAAAAATTAACTTGCCTCTGAATAACGTATTTGCACTTTAATAAACCCTATGGTTTCTGGCTTGTTTATCGCTATTAGTTGTTTTCATGTTTCTCAAAAGGCATTCAAATCACCACTCTCAAATTATAAAGCAATACCTTGTTAATTTAATTTATTTTTATTCGACTACCTATATATTTAAACATCTTGCACTTCAGGTTCACTCTTCGATCTGCCCGAATTTCATTACATCATTCTTAGCAATGGCAGCATGCCTTTGGGCGTACTGGAAAACGTAATCGACAACTGGATCAACGACGTCAAAAGGAGACCAAAATCCCTAACACTCCAGCAGAAAAGAATATAAATAAAACACCGGTCATCAAGTCTAATATTTAATCTTTTCTCTTTGATTGTTTTCGATGAAAGTTTAAGTCACCAATGATAGGATTAAATATCTACCATTCTGCACAGTATTTAGCCCAATCAAATGTATTCAAACATTGCTTTGTATAGATATGTGTTTCATTTTAGTTTGTGTACGGTTATGTAGTATTTGAATAGGGTTCTATTATAGTGAATCTCATAAGTTTTCTGTGTCAGCTACTCTAAGTTTCTTTTTGACTTTCTTTTATTGCACCTTTTTGTGCTGTGTTTGAATTACTTTCAGTGTTCAGTGAATCCAATCTATTCACTACCCTTTTGAGATGGATGAGCTTACAATATGTTGACTGACCTAACATAATCTGAAATCTTTTAGTTCAGACATTAACATCTAGAAATCTATAACAAATCTGTACATTGCTGCCTATTTTATTTTTCTGATGGATAAGAACTAATTTATTCTCATCGATATAAGTATTCCACTGAATGAATCACAACACTGAGCGTGAATCGAAGTTGTGTTGACTTAAGCATGGATGCAGTTACAAGGGCAGGTCTAAGAATATTGCATTAATTACTATTTCTTCTCTTCCATTTTTGCATGATAAGTATATGGTTAAGAAGTATAATAGTTGTTATAATTTTTTTATCAACTTTAACTGAACTAATGCATATATTAAAAGCCATCCAGAGGATATTTATTTAGAATGATTTGTAATGTTTTTGTTTTCATGAACTTAATTCTGGCTCTCTAGAATTTATTGCTGCTTTGCTTTTCCTATTTGTTTTTGTTTTGATTTGTCTTTTGTGTTTTGGTTTTGTTTTGGTTTGTTTTTGGCTTTTTAAGTTATATTCTGAATGATTTCTTTTGGGTTTATTATGCAGCACAGGCAGCCAATTCAATTAATACAAGTAAGGCATATGACCAGCAAGTAACAAACAAGAGATCATAATAGATGAATACCACGAAAGAATTGGCAGTAGACAGTTTTCTACATTATATTGGCTCGAAAGAGAAAGATAATTTTGAGGTTATGCAGATGCAGTGAAAGTAGCTGGAACAAAATAATATATATGAAATCCAATGTTGAAATATATGACGCACAGGTAGAAAAGATGCAATAAGATACAAGAAAAGAAACAGATGCAAGTAAAGAAATTAATTTGCAAGAACTGTTATACCATACTGAAGCGAACGAGCATAAATATTTGGACATCTAACAGTTTTAGGTGAAATATCTTGAAATCTCAATGTAGGAAAAACGTTACCATTAGGTGAAAAGTCAAATCAACTGGAAGAAGAGTCGTAAGATTTCATAGTTATGGATATTGCAGTAGAAAATAGTGGTGTAAACGTACCAAAGTTTTCAAACGTTTTGAGCGAAGCAGGCAGAGAAACAAGTGGTGTTCATGGTGACATAGGAAGGTATAAGTACATTCATTGAGAAAGTTAAACAAGGACTGAAATATATTGCCAAAAATTTGTTTGAATTAACGAAAGCGTAACAGCATTATTGTCGGGTATACCTGGTAGGGTAATATTTTCTTTAAATCAGGTGGACGGATTGATTATATATTACCTGATCAGATTGTCTGGCTTGTTGTAGCATTAGTAAGTTATCTGCAGTTTTGATCGAAGACGCAGATGTTTCAACAAAAGTAATTTCTAAAATGACTCCTAAAAAGTAAGTCAAAACTAACCTGAAAGTTGATATTCTACTTTGGAAAGCAATATACACCAGGACCTGCAATCATTATCATAATTAATTGCTTTTGTTTAGTTTGTATCTTATGACTTTTATAACTTGCTATTTTTATTTACTATGCTCCTTACTTTCATAATAAGCATCGTAGGTAAAAATAGCAAGTACAAAAAATATGCCATTACTATCGCAAATATCATTTAGTCTAATATTCGATTCTGAAATGTATTCATGAAATCTGACTTAAATGTTTCACTTAAGTCACATCCTTTTCAACATTACACTGTCTTGTACAGTTGAAACATATTGCTTTCATTGTTTTCGTTTTGGCGTTTAATGCCATTTCTCAGCGCAAAATAGGCTGAACATGGCGGCCAGTAAAACTAGCAGAAGAAGAAACCAAGAAAATCCAGGTAAGAACAACCGACCCACAGGAAGCTACTGCCGGCACATACTGCACAATAGCTGTTTGGTTGTGTACCTGGTCATCTAAATAATACATTGCATACGATCTGACACTTTGACATACTCTAAACATAACTTCATATTTATTGAAATTTCAACATTTCAAATGAGAGACTTTCAGAGTATCTGAAGCAGAGATTTCGGTTGTTATACATAATTGTTGAAAGTATTATATATATATATATATATATATATATATATAT